>JBAMJV010003450.1:0-128223 GCA_037951105.1 Echinarachnius parma
AAAGCTGGACATACTTCCCCTCAAGAGTAAATAGTATTTGTGATCGTGATGACATCATTATTATCAGTTCAATTGCATTTCTCTTTTTTTCTAAATCCATACAGGACAGGAACTATGTTTGATGGAGATATTAAAGTGAAGTCAAGCACTTCCTCCCATCCCAAAGCAACACTACTTGTGATGACATGATTGACATCATTATTATTTGTTCATTTGCATTTATCATTTTCTTCTAATTCCACGCAGGGCAGGAATGTGGTTTGTGATGAAATCTTTAGTATCAGTTTGTTTGAATTTCCCATTTTCTTCTAATTCCACACAGAACAGGAACAGAGTTTGAAGGCAGATGGATAAGTGAAGTCTAGAACTTCCTCCCAACGTAACTCTATCTGTGATGACATCATTATTATCTGCGAGGCTCTATATTTGTCTGGCTGGATGACCCTGGGATGATGCCTCGCATAGGAAAACATCTCGCATCACCTGTCGGCTCCGACAATCCCCTCTAGGTGGCTCTTTCGTTACCCCTCCCACTCAAAAGGAGGGCCCTTAAATACCCCCTTGTCACATCCTCTCTCTATATATCTCATCACTCGTATTCGAAAAGAAATCCAGTCCCTCCACTTCTATCCTTTTTAATCGTTTGAACGTGTTTTATAAAGTTGTTCAATGAAAGTCCAAGACAAGTCTCTTCATTGAGGCAGGCTCGACATTAGCACTTGCCTGATTGCCCAGGGCAAGTAAAAATTGATTAATTATCTAGTTTGGTTGCCTGATTGGGCAACTGATATTTCTGTTCATCAACTCTCATAGAATGGAATTCCTTTACTTTGAATGTCATACTAGAAGTAAGTGGGCAATTAAATTTTATGTTTGGGCAAAACAAAACAAAATTTATATATGATTGTTCCTTCTTTTGTTTTCTCTTGTGCTTTATTATGCACGCAAGACTGATATGGAAAACATGATGATGATGACAAATGCTATTTGTTTTGTAACATTTCCTATTTTTGGAAGTAAGTCCAGCATACATAGGATTAGTACATAGAAACAAAGAGCGCTAGGAAGAAAGGGGGAAATTACCAAATGATTATGAAAATGGAACAGGAAATACAAAACATAGATGACAAGATCAAAAGTGACAAATATAAATAGCTAAACAAAGTAGAAAAATTGGTAAACAAAGGAAGGAGAAGGAGGACAACACAACTCATGGAAAGTCATCAAGATATTTGGCATCATAGAGTAATAACCTACAGGCAAAGACACTTTGTTCCAAAATCTAATGATTGCAAACATTTCATGAGTATGAAGTATATTGTTAGTTTCTTGGGTCTATATTTTAATGATTTATTAACAGAGAAAATCAAAATTAAAAATCAATCAAGTACAAATCACTCCAGTCACAAGTCTTAAACGGAATAATTATTTTGAGTCTTCACAAATATCATTAAGCTAACAAGCAATTATAATTGAAATGTAGACACTAAATAATTCTCATAGATCTCATCTTTAAAACTAAGGACTAATGTAATATGATGTCATTCAATTAAATAACTGTGTACTTTGAAAAAACAACACAGCCCTTTTACAAATGGAGTGACCAAGAACGTAGGAGAGAACATATTGACAGGTTAGGAAGATAAATCTCTCAAAGTTATAGACAGAGGCTATACTATAGAAACAATAAGAACTGGACGATGAAGAATAATTGTTGAGATTGAGGAAAAAATAAATGATCTAGATTAGATGGCATGCAAAATAGGAGCAGGATATGTCTTTCCTTCTCTAATTTGTGAGTTTTTTGTTTCTCTACACATCATTTCGATTTTGTTTCAACTCTGATTTAGAGTACTAGTAGTTTGTTTTTTCTCCATTTGTTGGATTTTGTTTCTCTCAGATGTTGTTTTCTGGGCAGTGAGGGCAGCAAATCTGATTGACCTGGGAGTGACCTGGGAATGACCCCTGGGGCGACCTCCAGCTAGTCACCTGATCTGCACTGCTCTGGGCTGCAGAGCTTGGAGTCCCAGTGTCCGATGTCAAACCTAAACATATCTATTGGAACATATCCCTTGAAAAGGAGAGACACCACTGAGTTACAGAAAGTACAGGTTACAGGACATTGGTGTTAGCCAGAAAATAACTTGCTAAGAAATAGTCATCGTGTAAAAGATCTAAACAAGGATATAATCAGTTCTTCGTAGGTAATTGGTTCATGTTGGTACATAACTTTTGAAAATACAGTGCAAAGAACGTAAAAGTATAACATAAAAGATCTAAAAAAGAATATAATAACTTCTTTGTACAGAAGTGACTCAGAACTATTGAAACATATCTCTTGAAAAGGAGAGATACCAAGTACAGCAAGTACAGAACATCAGTATTGGCCAGAAAATAATTTGCAAAGAAATACTAATCATCATTACCATGTAAATGAGCCGACAGTTAGAAGGAATATCATCTAAACATAAGCATACAAATTTACCATTTTACTATGCATATTATGCAAGTACATATACCATTTGTCTTATCCATCTACACTGGATTTTAGGCAAATTAATTATAGGCGATTGGAGTTTGGACAATCTTGACTGGAATAATTCCAGCCCAACTTACAAGAATATGATTTGCCAGTATGACAATATGTATGGCATATTGAGATTGAATGGTTGTATCGGTATTGCTGCTACAATATTATATGAGATTTATCTTTGCTACGTTAGGAAAGTGTTTCCATAAAAAATGTCTTGTTTTTTGGCACAGTGGCTCAGCTCGGAAACCTTTGTCATATAATCTTTCCTCTCCTTCCCCTCCGCGAGTCTGAATCTGTCGTGAGATTATCATCACCCTTGGCAACAAAGGTGTGTGACTAGCACATGCGATGATAAGGTTCTCAGTCACTGTATCCTCCAGATGGAAGGACCTGTCTTGATCTACATGTAGATTCCGTCTGAGACTTCTTTGGACTTTTTAGTCCATGGTCAATCACTTAAAGGTAGTCTGGATTAGCAAATCACACACTGCCAAGTTAAAAATATCTCAGTGTTATGCAGTGCGCACAAAATAGCCGATTTCAAATTGGCAACCCATGGTGCAGCATCCGCATGCATGATAGTCTTTGACCAGTCTAAGTACTGAACCCTTAGAATCCCAATTGCCTTCTAAACAAATTGATATGTCTGTGACCCTAAGAGGGTTAGTTGATTAGCTAAATCCACTGCCAGTCATTGATAACACACACAAATCTAAAGGGATATTGTCAAAATGTATACATTGTAAGTTGTTAATGAATAAAGGTTAAGAACGTAGTGCCATAGGGACACTACTCTCAAGCTAAATGAATGCTTCATAAGATAAATAGGCATTGATTGCATTTGCAAGATCAATGTTATCTACAAGGTATATGAAAGACAGTGCTCCTGTACTAACATACTAGGCCCTCCAGGGAATGATGGAACAGGTCAGAGATAGTCCACAAACGACAGATTATACAAATGTGTACAAATCAACTTGATGAATCAAAAGAAAGGCAAGCAAATAGAAAAACGAATTCCAAAAAGGTCGCAGGAGATGAATCACTAAAAATTGACTTGTATATAGGTCCAGTAGGTACATAAAGGACAGTGCTCTCTTTCTTGTAGTACTAGAAACAGACTTGGCCTTACAAAGGAGAAGGATGGGACAGGTTGGGGCTAATCCGGTTGGACCAGATGAGGATTAGATCCCATACAGGTGTTTGGACTAGCTCATGGGATCCAGGGGGATTCCACAGTCAAGCAGCTGATGAGGTTTGGGGCTGAAAAGTCTGAAGTGAGAGACAGACAGATTGAGCAAAGGAATATACCATAGTTTAGATAGATAGATAGATAGATAGATAGCTATATAGATAGATAGAGAGAGATATATAACGAGACAGACAGACATATGTATATATATAAATACTATTATCATGATGAAGAATAAAAGGAGTGGTTAAGAATGTCTTGAGTGACACACACAAAGTATCTTGATCCTATTAGTGAATGTATGTTATTGCAGATGTCAATTCTTGTCCGGTTCTTGTCTGGGTGGTATAAAGTGATGGCATTCTTTGAGAGGAATATTTACGATCAGTTAAAAGGTTCAGGCAAAAGTTATGTTGCATTTGAATTGTTGTATCTACTAATTACCTTTTCTTAGACAAAGTTGAATAATATGTTAATTTTATTATTGGATTTGATTACTTCTGCTACTTTCAGCTTGAACAATTATGAAGAAGGTTCATAAAAATCATGTACTTGTATATCTGTACATCCAGATTGTATGATGGAAGTTAGGAGCATACAGTCAGAAGAGAGAATTGAAGCAAAATGTGCAATTAATCGCTTTAATTGGGGATGGACGAGAAGGTGCAGAAGGGTACATGACACGCACAAGATTGTAGGGTGTTTTCAGGGAGGGGGCACGAAAATTAATTATCTAAGTTTGTTCCAGGGGAGGAGTAGGAAGAAGGGGGTAGTAGCAAAGCAATCAGAGCTAGGAACTTTTTGCTAGAGTACAACAAATGTGAAGATGTGTGTGTACATGCACAAGGTTGTATGGTGTTTTTTAGGGAGGGGGGTACTAATTATTCGGGAGGGGGTACATTAATTATCTAAGTTTGTTCTAGGGGAGGAGTAGGAGGAAGGGGTAGTAGCAAAGCAATTAGAGCTTCTTCTTCGCTACAGTACAACAAATGTCAGGAAGTATCACTCGTTGGGAGCTTGCCCCTTCCTCTGTGACGGAACAGGCCCTGGGGGTTAACCAGCAGCCAAACGTAACACTCCTTTCACATCAGGGTTAGACTAATTAAGACGATTTCTTAATTAATTCTAAAAATGTTCTTCCCCTTGGAGTAGATTCTAGGAAAATTATTCTGATCGGGGGGGGGGGGGGGGGGGGGGGGGCGTGAATGAATATGTCAAACCCTCCCTTGAACAAAAGAGATTGCTTACAGATCTATGCCAGTAGTTCTTGCAATACAAAGTGGAAAGAATAAGCCAATTCTGAACTGGAAAAGTTAACTCAAAATGATCCTAAGTAAAAAAAGTTTTTTTATGTAAAATGTAAGATGGTTAAACCTTGATGCAAATATATTATGGTGAAGTATTTAGATCAGTCTAAATCAATTAGTTATGCATATTCAATAAATATCCGAACCGGGCATCTTTGTTCAAATTCGTGATTTCAATGTGAAAGATGTGTGAGATAGTCTCTTCCTATTCCTTAAAAAGGGGAGGGATAGTGGGCGTAGGGGCAATTCTTTTTTGAGGGGTTGAAAGGTAACTGTTTGCCCCAAAAGATCACTTTTGTCTTCAACAAAAATCAACTGATATTGCAATAAATATAGCTGATTTTGCCCCCCAAATGTGATGGGTTTCCTTGGAAATAGTTATTTATGGAATACTTCTTGCCCCCAAGTAAGTGCCTTCACAAATTTTGGGGGAAGGGAGGCTGCAGCCCCCTGCCTGTATGCTTATAAAAGGGATATCACGTAAAGCCTAAAATGATCAATCTTCTCTTCACAGAACCTCTCCCGTTGACCTGACGATGACCTACGGCTATAACCTCCACTGTTTTAATCAGAACATCCACTGATAATTAATGGGAACGAGGCATTGGAATGAGATATGGATACCATAAGTTACTTTTTTTAAACAAAATATCACCCCTACAAAGTGAGAGTGATCAGGGTAAAATATAAACATACTTAATGTTCTACATTGCACAAAATGTTAATATATTGCATGAAATTATACTTTAATTATATCAATGAGATCATTTACAAACAAGTTTAATAAATTCCTCCTACTCATTCAAAAGATCAAGCATTCCAAATAATGAAAGTTAAAGTCAAACTTTCTGGCTCACACATACATTACAATAGAAAAGTACTGGGCAGCAACGTGATATCAAACCTACAAAAATATATAAATATTAGATCCCCTCGTCTCCTCCTCATCCTCCGACAAATCAGTCGTCTCCCAGCTCAATATAATATAAACATACTTAATGTTCTACATTGCACAAAATGTTAATATATTGCATGAAATTATACTTTAATTATATCAATGAGATCATTTACAAACAAGTTTAAATTCCTCCTACTCATTCAAAAGATCAAGCATTCCAAATAATGAAAGTTAAAGTCAAACTTTCTGGCTCACACATACATTACAATAGAAAAGTACTGGGCAGCAACGTGATATCAAACCTACAAAAATATATAAATATTAGATCCCCTCGTCTCCTCCTCATCCTCCGACAAATCAGTCGTCTCCCAGCTCAATATGGTGTCCATCAAAACCTCCATTCACCATGCCCCCTTCCCCTATCCCAAAGATTTGGTCGTAGGAAGTTGTGGATCCAGTGTGTTTGTGCTTCAATCAGCGCGGCTCTAGCCCCTACATCCTGCTCTATTAACGTTGCGCTCCACGTGGCGACGTTAAACTCAGGCCGGTCGAATCAGTCGCGAAATCGAAATCCAAACTATGACGGTCAAACATGGCTGGCGAGACCCTCTTGAGACGAGCTGACATTGACAACATTATACAACTACACATTATACACAAAAGTCATAGGGCTTGCTAATAAACCAAATCTCCAATTTCATTATTATGTTAATTTTCCATAAATGGGTGGATAATTAAATCTCTCTGCAGTTAATAGAGGTAGCGCCAGTCACAAAATTCATGTCTTCCTTTACAGTCTCATTTGTTCAACTTTTTTATGTACAGAGAGTGAACTCAATCGCTAGTAAATTGGCGCTTCAAGATGCATTTGACATAAATGCATAATGCATGGGAATTTCATATTCCTTTCATTCAAACCGTATGTTGTAAATTACTTGTAATGGCATAATGAAATACAATGTTCCACTTTCGTAAAGTGTGATCTACTTTTTGGTAATTTCTTTATTCGGACGTCTGGACCTTTCTAAACTAGCTTTATTACCCGCGAGAGTTTGTGAGGTGTGCTGTACAGTCAAAGAGAATTGCTGCAAACAAGAACTGACACTCGTGCTTTTTGTAACATCATTTCAACTAGTTTTTGGACTCTCCACTTTCAAAATGCTGGGCTCTCTCTCCACTTCTCTTTCTCTTTGTTTGTCCTTCTTTTTCTCTCCCTCTCCCCCTCTCTATCTATCTTTCTCCCTTTCCCTCACTCTCATCTCCACGTTGTTTCGTTCTCAAAACCAAAAGTGTAGAATTACAGATGTACTTTCTGTTCCACGCTCCCACGAAAGAAGAAAGAAAATGCCGATGATGAAGAAGGAATTCTGACTGATGTGACTTCTAGCTCTGAAATATGTACATTGTTTGTGATATTTCGTGTTTCACACTCTCGTATGAAAGTCCCTGGTGAAATAAAATATGTTTTGGGAGACTTGGAATAAAAAATGACAGCATCTTTCTCATCCCTTTAATGCAATGTTTCCCCGAAGTCAACATTATTAGTATTGTTTATGGCTCCCTTTTAAGTGTGAACCAGAGGTAAAAATTATATCACTATGATCTAGATCAACATTATAAAAACCTTAATCCATCATCTTCAAAATGCAGGCATTCTTTGTTTCCTCTAGCATTCCATTTTGAAGAGTATATTTCATGATCACAGTTCTAGTCCTGTCTCAATTGATTTTTCAAATTCCAATACAATTTGTTAACACAAATCTCAAGGGGCAAAAAATTAAATGGATAAAGCTTTTAAACTGCAAAAAGCCTCAGTGCTAGATCAGAACACAAAGAAATGTCAACAAGCGTGCAAACTTCAAGATTTTTGTTAAAACTGTGCTTGTTCTGGAGTCACAGTCAACATAATAGACCTGACTACTTCACAGTGACTTCTACTCTGGGCACCAATATTTACATTCACCCTTATATTCTTAAATATTGAAGATGCTTTGATACTGGTATGAATATGACACGCACAGACAGTAAACTGAGCTTTTTTTTGGAGAATGTCACCTGCAGGTTGTGAAAATGGTGTTGAAATACATAATACAATTAACACCAGAGCAACGCTTCACTATTACTATATGACCAACAATTTCCATTGATTGAATAGTCATATTCCTTTGCCCAGCACTCTACTCCTCAGATCAAAACAGTGCCCTATTGTGCCCTGTAAAGTCATTCCCATGAGTGCAGCAACATGCCCCATTCTCATCCTAGCCTTGCACTTGCAAGAGTCTTCAGATACAAAAGTGCCTGAAGAGATAATGCCGTTAAGAAGATAATGCCTTGAGAGAAAGTGCCCCATCAGATAGGACCTTGAGCACTGCAGAATGCCCCTGTATATTCCACTAATAGGACACTCACCCCTTGCCTAGCACTTGCAGGTGTTCTCCGATATTTAAAAAAAGAGACAAAAGCGCCCTAAGAGATAGTTCCCTAAGAGGAAATTCCCTGTGAGATGGTGCCCTTAGCACAAAAAGTGCCCCATCATCTTCTGCTGGTAGGAAATTCACCCCTTACTCTAAATTTGACTCCCTAGATCAAAACAGTACCTTAAGAGATAGTGCCCGGAGAGAAAGTGCCTGAAAGATGATGCCCTGAGATGAAGTGCCTGGGAAATACAAGTAACAGCAAAATGCCCCATCATCTTCTGCTCATAGACACTCACCCCTTGCCCTGTACTTGACTCCTCAGATCAATAAGTGAGGACACCTCAGCAAATAAAAACCTTTCTTTTTTTCTCTCTCTCTCTCCCTCAAGTTGACTCAGCTATGTAGCGGGTGGAGATGGGATTCATTCCATTGTCACATACTTGTCTGTGTAAACTTTGCGCAACCAATCAAATGTTTGCACCTACTTCGGCATTCACACGACGACGAGAGAGGAAAGAGAGCCAAGTAATCATTGTCATCATATATTGCGAGGTAGTTGCTACTAATGCTACCACCACTTATTTTTGTATTCATCGCCTATGGGAACCTGATGTACTATGTATTCACATATCTGGACTGCAAAATCTAGTAGGAACGAGTTAAAGAGCCAATCCTTTATGCGTCTTTAAATTTCATACAATGTGCCTCTCTCACTTCTGTTTAATAGGTTTGCTTGTTTTAACACATCGTTCAATCTGTTCTATTCTTCTCCGCACCCTTGACAAACAGGGAGGGGAACATTCAAGTCTGTGGCAGTAGTTTTGACACCTTCTGAAGGTCAACTGGGCATGAATTTGGCAGCGCATAAATGTCTGCCTCGCAATCAACACTGAGATTAAAGGCCAAGTTGAGTTTTGGTAATTTCCAAAGTGCCCCCCAACATCGATTGTAACGGATTTGGTTGATTTCAATTCCATATGAAAGATAATCGAAAAAAACATGGGAAATAATAATAATTTCCATTCAAATGCTCTAATTGTTGTGAAATTTGCTTTCAAAATATCATATAAAAGTGGTTGACGCCCGGGTATCACTTTTTAGAACCGCTAGTGCGAGGCACTAGCGTTCTATGTTCTCCTAATAAAAGACTGAAACCAAATATTTGTGTGCACGCTAATTGTGCTTAATAATTACTTAAAACTATACATATGATACGGTACTTACCAGCAATTTACTCTCCAATATGTGATCCAACTACCGGGTGGATTAAGATTATGATTTTTCCTTCCATTCCGCAAAAAATCAGTGATATATGCGCCTCATGGACCAGTCTCTCCGTGTGTTAGCGCGACTGTGAACGAAAGGCGAACGAATGCGAATGGGGCTTGCGAGTTGCGTCAACGGCAGTGTTGGAGTCATACTTCTATGGTTGCGATACATAATATACACGTACTACTGTATAGTATTACCGCACACAGTGACTGCACTACAGTCCCGTATTACCGCACACTGCACTAGACAGTCCCGTATTAGGACCTACAACGCTAGTGCTTCGCGCCGAGTTAATTTGACACTTCGAGTTGTAACGGCTCTTTTTTAATGATAACAGGGGTTTTACTTTGTCGTTTGTAATTGTGTATACTTTTCGAGCATGGTGAAGTTATAACTATTAGTTTGTATCGTAATCGTGCAGGTTTTGGTTACTAAAGTTAAGTTTGACCAATACTCAACTATCCCTTTAAAGAACAACTTCATCTTACCTATATTATCTACCTACATTTAGTTTTCAAGATATTTCAAGATCCACTGAACAGCATCCTGTATCCAGAATGCAAGCAGTCTAAGTACTCTTGTTGCACCAAACGAGGGATAGGACTTTCAATTACCAAAGCCTGGCTAAATAATTCAGGAGGGCCTGGTGAATAACTTCAACAAGTGTATTAATGTGTGTCACTGTGTGTGTTCAACAGAGAAAGGTACATACTCAGGGGGTACTTGGTACACCCTAGATTACAGTGATTGACACCTGCGCCGGGTCAGAAGAGATCATCAGTGGTTACAGGTTTCCTTGGTGGCCAGGTTTCCTTTGGTGGCCAGAACTGGCCCACTTAGTGGTCATTTCACAACTAAACCCCTTTACCCCTGCGCTCTGAAGATAGTTCTAGTCACCAAACTTTCAAAACTTGATAAAATGTGGCAGACTGCTCTTAGAGCGAGACAGCGAGATTGTACACAAATATTCCACCTCACAGTATGTGTAATTGATTGGTGATCATCATTCTGAGAAGTTCATGACAGTACAAATATCTTATAATGAATTACCCTTCAAGCTATTAAATACCCTAAAGGAAATGGGTAATTCACAAGTTCTTTCTTATGCATCTCCTCTTTTTTCTTTTTTTCTTTCTTTTTTATATTCAACATTCTACGAAGTACATAATTTATCTTTTCCTACTGGGGGGAAAAAACAATCTTTATCTATAAAGGATCTTATGTATCAATCTGCGAATGAGTCAAAGTTTAAGAAGAGAAAACAAAAGAATTCTGACAATAGATATTTGAGTTATTGAGTGATTTGTCACATTTCAGGCAAATTGACATGTGCCACTTTTGTTATGTTGTGACAGATTGATACTTTTGTTAATGGTGTCCTGACAGAGAGCATTATTAACCTGTGACATATTTGACAATGCAGGCATATCTAGAGTAAAGCTGAACTAGTGGAAGATTAGTGGAAGGGAAATATATGAAAACTAATTAAAGGGATCTAGTAACATTGTCAAAATCCACAAAACTTACTTAGAACTCTAGTTGTTCTCTCATACCTTGTTGTATTCATATTACCAATAGATGAATGGGTGATTATACTATCCATGTATTCAAACTTGTCTAAAGAACTGGGTCAAGTGGATTCTTGAAATCAAATTTGGACCTCAGAGGGTTAAATTTCAAATAGGCACCTGGAAATCCAAAAAATATCTGGGTACCGTGAGGACCGAGGACCATCAAGAGAATCATTATTTCTCTGCAAGGAATGTAAACGCAAGTGCAACATACTATTACTAACTAAAAATTCTCCTAGTTTATGTGAAGATCACCGGTTCATGCGGGCTCTCGTGACATTTAAATCTCACAATGACAATCGGAGATTAGGAAAATATCATTAAAACCATTTGACTACAAATATTCGGGCATGATATTATTTCAAAATTCTATACCTAAAGGTAACTATATCTCCTTGCCGTGTGGTGAGTGTTCATCATAAAAAATAGTCACGCATATTCTCCATCAGCTTGCTTCACCCCATCGCTACCACACAATGATATATTCATTGAGTTGTTACGACATATAATGTACCCACGGGATTGAGAGGGGTAACGCAGTATCAGGTTTACACTACAGTATGTGTCATGATAGTGATACCACTATATGTGGGAGAATGCAAGGCCAATATTAGAATGAAAGGGACATCAGCAGATGAAATATGAGCATTATCATTTTCTTGACATGAAAATGTACTCCCAGATGTTATTTTAGTCTAGTTTGGGGGCATCAATGCCTCCCTGGAGAGAAACTCTATCTGGGATAGGAATTCATATTTAGGGGGAGGGGGGGCTATAAAAGGGTTCTATACTATTTCAATTGTCATAACTTGTATTTAGAAAAGTTGAACTGGAGTCAAGTGATAAAGGAACAATAGAGTGGGTGGGTGTATGGAACATTTGGAATGCTAAGTCTGGTTTTTTTAATGGTATAATACACATTACTGACAAAATATGAACATTAACATGTATCGGAAATAATATCGCTAGTGATATTTGTTTGTCTCGCAATGTATGGTCAACTAGGAATCTAAAAGATCACGACGTTACGTGTGCCGCTGCTTTTCTTAAATGGGATAAGTAGGTATTAAACAATCACTGATCTTGCCTCATAATTTTACTAATGACATAATAATGGGAGATAGTAGACCACGAGTTAACTATGAAATATGATTTGATTTTGGTATAACATGCAAAATACTCTATAGACACCAACCCAAGTATATTCAGCACCAGTCCTAAATGAGTGAACTCGAGAGTCTTAGAGAATTAAATCATTACCTACAGGAACCTGGCGGGCCCTGTATAAACTCCATGGGGGATGTAAAATCTAGCAGGGGACAGGTTACAAGATGTCTGAGGGAAAGGGTTAAGAAGCTTGCATAAGTAAGAGGCGGGAAGCGAGAGTGATCCATGATACTGCTCTTCCAAACAGTCCTTCATGGGTTAACTCTTTGAGAATTAAAACATCTAGTGATGGGTTACTAAGAAACTGGCATATGAGGAAAGGAAAGCAAGAGAGGGGGAGCTGAGACAGGCTTGTGTTGTTGATATTCGGTTCGATCTTCCAAACTGCCAGGGAGAGTTCATGGCTCATGTCTACACATCCCACGTACACAATCCATCGATCACCTTCAGCTCTCCTTCAGCGTTGACCCAGAAAGGTGAATGCCCAAACCAAATGTTGCAGAGCCATCTGCCAGTATTTCCTTCGCAAAACAACATTCTTGCATCATTAAGTTCCCTTAAGTTGTACCCCAATTCTTACAGTATCACGACCCCTTAGAAGCTCTCTTAACACATTAGACATAATTAGATTTCGGTATATGATACATTCTGCATTGACTCCAAATTGAGTTTCCTTGTATTATCTTTTGATTAACATGTTTATTTCTTAGTCGGTAAGGAAAATCAATATTCTATGCTGTATGTATCAAACAAATACAAAGTGAATTTCATACTCCATTATGTTGCCTGTTTCATGTTGCAACATTTGACTGGGTTTGTTGCTGTTGTTGGTCCTTTGTTAAACTTGAAAGAGATTGACAGGATGTCACTTTCTATGTACAGCAAATTATAATGTTATTGTTAAGTAGTTGGAGCACTGCATCATAGATGGGATATAATTGGCAGCTACAACAAATGAAAGATGATGGATTGACATTGTCTGGAACTAATTATTATATGCAGGTGGTCTCTCTAACCCTTTCTAAATAATGGGTTAGCACAGTCTAGCAAGTTATTAAACATAAACAAAAAGGTCAAACACTTCATCACAATTCTGACAGTCCATCTCTCTTTTCTGCAGCCCCAACACTGATGCTATTGTCTTTCAAATACATCTGCGATTGTTCATCTTTACCCCAACCACATTTGTTAGAACTTACAATTATTTTTTAAGATTTTGTTTTTCTGACAGGTATCTACAAATTGCCCTGGTCACATTAACGGTGTTTACATGTTTACATGACTAGATGTATCATCTCCAACCATCACTAACCATCATTCTGTCAACCGTCAGTCCTAGCAGACCTCAAGTAGATCTTTTCCCCCAACTTAAGCCCTTTCGATGACCTGCAAATAGCAAATACAGGCTCCCATCTACCCACTAAGCCAGGTAAAACATTTGTGGCTGGTCGTATCATGAGACAAAGTATCTTGAAGTGCAGCTTTCATTTATCTGCTAAACTCTGTTTGAAGCTACTAGCTGTGAAAAACACACACCTTCATTCACAGACCAACTTCACAAAGCCAGGTAAAACAATTGTGGCTGGTCAGATCATGAAACAAAGTAGCTTTCGTTTATCTGCTAAACTCTGTTTGAAGCTACTTGCTTTGCAAACACACACCCTCATCCACCAACCAAACCAAGTAAAACATTCGTGGCTGGTCATATCACAGAACAAAGTAGCTTAGAGTACAGTTTTCGTTTATCTGCTAAATGTTTGAAGCTACTTGGTTTGCATCAAAAGAGCAGGAGTAATAGTATTAGAGTATGAAAAGGATATGAGTGATGGGTGCTTGTTTGTACTAGCTAATTCCATATATCCAAATTTCCAGCTAAAACTTATGGGCTCATGCACTTATCCCTGTAATAATGTTTACTATTACCGCACATATTGGCTACTTGAAGATATTTTCACAAACAAAACAATGAGATGGGTAAATAATGGATAGGGGATGCTTGGGAGCATTTTTTGGTGGTCCTATAGATACAGTAGGTGAGAGATTTGGAGAATGTTTGAAAAGCTGCTACTCTATCCAGGAATCAGGGTTGAAACGTGTCACTCATCATGCTCATATGGGTTAAATACAATTATTAAATAGTCTTGATTCATTATTTCCACCAATTCAAGACACTCAAATTGGTTAAAATAATGCAGTTTTTGGTGAAAGACAGGTGGTGCTTGAAGTTTATTTCCATAGTACAGAAATGACAGTGGGGGGTGTTTCACTAAACACTAAAATTGATTTTATCATCTTTGTTAAACACTTAAAATCGATCCTAAAAATCCTACACATTAATGCAAAACTAACTGTACACGGTGAATGATTGCTGCATCTAGTTCACATCAGACCATGATTCAGTTTGATAACCATTCTTACTTTGTGTGACAATAATAATAGTGGTATTATATTTATAGTAAAGCTTGAAGGAGATTAAGATTTCATTAAAATTAATGTCTATCTACACATACATAACATGTATTAATTTACAAGGTAATTGAGATCCAGATTTGATTTAATAAAAACTTAGCTCTTCAAACAGGAAGTAGTTTTATATGAATTCCAACAAAACATCCTGTCTTAAGTGTGAGATTATATAAAGTCCTTACCATTATTTAAGTTTACCCCTTCCTGATTATAAAAGTCCTTATCATATTAATAGTTTCCCCTACCTCGTCATTAACATATTCCCTACTAGATTTTGCACTCAACATAAGAGTTAATACACGGCCCACCCGGTTCCTGTGGCCAATGGATTTAATAAGTCACTGTCATTTGCTGTAAGTTTCCCCCTTCCTAAACGCTGGCAAGGAAAGAGGCTTACTGGATTAATGAACACTTACTTAATCCACTCTGCAAGACCCTTACCACGGTGTATATAATCTCTGATTTCAGGAGCACCACACAGTTACCTTTATCTTACAATACGACTCATTCATTGAGTTGAATAGGGCATGATTCATCACCCAAGATGTTTCTTTTCATCTTCTTCATCTTTTTTTTCTTCATCCTGAGTCTTCTTTCTCGTTATGCATGGGATATTCCACATCTTTCAAATTTGAATGAGTCACATTGACAAAATGATTCATTGGTCTGAAAGACCAAAAGAAATTCAATTTAAGTTTTAAAATCAATACTGTTTCTAACGTTATCTACCTAAGATATCAAGTCACTGGGAGATCAGAAATGTTTAAAGGATTTCCATAATTTAATTTCAAAAGGTATATTCATTCAAAATAAACTGATTTTAATTCAATAAGGTGAATGCCATTGCTACTATAAAAAGAAAAATCACAATGTACCTCAACATACTATTATAAATTATCATGTTCTACATTTACATAATATTATATTATTACATCCACGCAATACATTCAATAATACATTCTGTTCCATTAAACCAAACAAAAAAGGAAAATCAACAAAGTAACACTAGCATAAAATGAGACAAACCCAAACTTTGAATCTGAACTTCATGTTTCAAGTGCAAGTCTAATTATGCTGACTGAAATGTTAATCCAGATAAGGAATTCAAAATCAGATTTCAAGATTTTATCTGATCCCCAGATGACTTGGGACTGTTACTCCACAAATCAAGGTTATTAGCCCACAAACCCTCTGGCTGAATCTCAAAACAATGGCAAAACGTAGTTGAAATCAAAATTGAGGGTAATTTCATTTGTAAAGAAGAAAGAAAACAATTTTATCCTAGGAGGGCAAGTGTAGGTCAGGATCGAGACAGTACATGAATGCACTGAGCAACTTTTGCTTGACAAATGATATAACAGAAACAAATATAACGGTGATTAGCCCACAAACGGCACTGGCTAAATCTCAAAACAATGGCAAACCTTTTCATAACATAAGTGAAATTTAATTTAGGGCAACTTTAATACATAAGCTCTGGATTACGGGAACCTGGAGGGCTATTTACAAAGTCTATATGGGGATTTTAGAATCTTGAACGAAACCAACCCTCTGGCAAACTCTCCTCAAAACAAAGGCAAAACTTTTCATGACAAATGTGGTTGGATGGAATTAAGGGGAACTTCAATTGTAATGGGGGAAAAAAAATGAAAATGTTATCCTATGAAGGGCAGGTATAGGTCAGGAGACTGAACATGATGGCACTGAGCCAGGGACACCTTGACCCCCAGAGGTAGATCTGGGGTCAGGTGACGGCCACAGATCTAACATGAGACATTGCAGTCTAAATATCAGATGGATCATTTTTGCTGGAGAAATGGGAGTAGAAAAATTAGAACAAGTACCCAGTATGCATGACGGGAACGTAAAGTAGACGGAGTTGAATTTGGAGGACAGGGTCTGAATCATTTTCTTCCTGGAGAAATTGGAGAAGTTTCGTGGAGACATTGGGAAAGTTCAAGTATGTGTGATAAGATTTAGGAAGGTGTAAGATACATACATCCTAAAAGTTGAAGGATAGACCACAGACAGACTATCCACTGACACAGTATATGAAATGGTCTTTGTAGACCATTTTCTCTATTTTTAAATAGATAAGAGAGGTGCAGAGGAAACATCAAGGGAAAGTACTCAATATGAACAATCTAAATAAAATCAAGTAGGAGTATGAACAAATGTGGTTGGTAAGCCCAGTCAATGAAAGTTTTTTTTACCCAATTAAATGAACATTAATCTATTACTTTTAAACAAGATAAAACAAGGATGAGTACAATTTAAAAACATTTTCCCTTCTAGATTTTGAATCCCCATGTTCCAGTAGGGAAAGAGACAAATTGATGAACTGGTTCCAAATTTTAAGTGAATGTTACTGGCCTTTTAAAAAATGTATTCATCGTGTATCTATCTGTAGACTCTAGCCCGCGCGTACCATGAACAACGATACGATCTCTCATCATGTCAGCGTGGTATTAACAAGGCTAAGAACTCCCACAAATGACTCCCGCTGTCAGCAGCACAATGTTACCCTCCTTGATCCTTGGGATGGATTAAAGTGGTTCCCCTTTTAATCTCCTGACCACAAACTGTGCGCCCTTCTTTATCCTTGTTCTCCTGATATCCCAATCCAATCCTATTACAACACAGAAAGCTAAGGGCTTAAAAGTTAAAACCCAGCTAAAAGACACTCAGTTGGGTATTGGGTGCTAAATAGACATTCATTCGTTCTGGTTCTTTTAACTCGCATTGACAGTTATAATCCTCCATAAAGGTCACTGCATCCATTCAACCTACAAAAAAAAAATTTGCTAAAAAAAAACTCTACATCTTCTGCTTGTTTGGGTCTTTTGTTCACTATATGCCAGGGTTGACACAAAAAAAGGGAACAAGCCTTGCAGTAACCAACAATTTCCCAAACACAGCATTTAAATATATTTCACATGTAATCGTGATGAGATGCTTATCACAAGACACAATCATAATTGGAATTTACACCATTTAAAAGCGATTAAAAGTGATTAAAAAGTTGTAAATGAAGCGCCTAATCAATAATCTGTCCTTAATCTGTAGGCTCTAGACACTAAAGCAACTGGCAAACCACCTTGATGATCTCACTTAAAACATGTTCATCTTTATAATGCCTAATTGCTCAAAATGATGATGATGACACTAATGACACAGATGACATTGATGACAATTAATGACTGTAATGTTACTCTTCCTCCTTTACTCCCCTATACTCTGAACTCGAGGCCATTATTTAGAACAACAAAAGGGGTACATTGGATTCAACACTTATGACTGAATCATTATCTAAATTGCACATAAATGCTGACCATTACACCAAGGACCAAGTGTAAACAGATTACTTTGGACATGGTTTACACATGAATTCATTGAAGCTCTAGAAATTGAATCAATTACTAAGTAACAAGTATTAAAGGGAGTGTCCGCCTTTTGCAAGTCAAAAGTTGTGAGATTATTGTCTTATATGAAAGAAAATGTAATTTAAGAGCTTGTCTGGAAAAATTAGGGCTTGAGATCTCCTTTTCGTGAAGTTATATTGATTGTAAGACCTAAAAATAATAAAAGCGACAGACCATCGTTTATATTTATGTGTTACATTCATCCTCATCCGTATCTTAGAAACTATCCAGATGATTTGTAAATGGCGGACACTCCCTTTAAAATGGATTTAGAAAACAAGGTAATAAAAAGGAAAGAAGAAAGAAATACATCTATACATTAGTTTAAATAGATTCGTGAGTTGGCATTAGAAATAAAATTAAAGAAAATTGTCTATTGATATGATTGAGAGCGAGAACATATTTTGTTGGTTGGACTCAAATTTAACCCTAACCCTAACCAAAATTGCATCTTCTTCATTACAAAAGAAACCTGTCAGCGTTTTCTTCATCAGCCATATAGTAAACTCATACTCAAAGGGTTGATTAACTTGTCTGTCATAGATAAACAGTTATAACGGGCGGGCATTCTCCAAAGACCCCAGTCCCAGTATGTATCAGGACCATACCTGAACAAACTTGTCATATAGCATAGTTCCATAGTGTCAATGCTTCTTCAGAAATGATAAGTATTTCTCTTTGATAAGTGTTTTGTTATAATCATACACAAACAAGGACTTGAAGATGACCCATTAATAGCTTTATTGACTCCTTAATATTGAGAGAGGGGGGGGGGGGGGGGTCCTATCCTCTTTAATGACCCACTGCATAATGAAAATTAACCAATGACTTCACTCACCCCATTTTCAAACCGCCTCAATAATAGAGATTAACCAGTTGCTTTAATACAGGAACCTGGTGGGCTATGTACAAAGTCTATGGGGACTACTCATTTCCCAGTTATTCATTCACCCTGGAATTGTCCTGTTCCACTTGAACGAGAACCCGATGAGAAGGGATTACAGGGGGGGGGGGGCGAGGGGAGCATCAAATGATGGGGTTAGGGATCAGAATGATGTGGAGGTCACTTATTGTCATTTCCCATTGTCACTGGTACTTAACTCCTGGCCCCCAATTCTATCTCTGTTGGACAAACAAGCCACAGACCTCAAAAGAAGTGACTCGATCAACAGGCCCCCTCAGTCCGTCCACAGCTCCATGTGAAAAGTCAGGTCTTGTGCCCAATTAGCCCGCATTATTACCTCTAAAGGAATGACTTCCTCCCCTTTCAATCGATATGAAAACACTGTAATGGGGGCTTTAGTCCACCCGCAACAAAAACGTTAAAGGGCGGCCTAATGAGCTTGCATGCTTCTTTGCGTTCCATTTAGAAGTCGCTAGAGTGAAACATCTCTCCCATTCATGAGTTCAACAACATACAGTTTCCACCCTCGTAACAGGCATGCTTTGAGTTCACAAAAGACCATGTACACATTCAAATTCTTGCACCCCCTGAAAATCAATTCAGCACCAGCTCAAATCATATTTCTTTTCAGACCTATATTTAGAAATACCAATTATCACATACAGCATATTACAAATGGGCGGCATAATGTGCAATTTCCTATCTTCTTTTCATAAAGTAATTCACTGACAATGCCAATATTTTGATACTTAAACGTTTCTGATTTTTATCTCAGTCTTTTAGAATCATAACTTATAAACTAAAGCTGGAGCCAGCAATCTGCATGTGTCATGAACTCTTGTTTACCGGCAAACCGTTATCAGAACTCTCTGGCAAAGCACAAACATCTTTAACTACCTCGCAGTAATGTGCTACATTTTTAGGTTCATTAAGGTTTATGCGCCAGTCCATTACTGGTTTTACTGCTTCACCACATACTCCTTGATTTTAGTATAAAAAGCACTGATTTTAATGAACATGTTAATAGTCCCTGATAATGGCTTTGGTGTTTGCTGGAGTTGATTTGATCAACTACGGAAGTACCTTGTCTATATTTTCCACCGCTGGAGCCAGTGAGCAAACTCACTGCCCAAAATAATTGGACACCTAGCTTGTAAATTTATTTGTTCTACCTCACTGGAATTATTTGAAGGTGTCTTTCTGAGTGACTTTGCTAGGTTAGGGTAGGGCTATGGTAAAGAAGGTTCATGTCGACCTTTCAAGCCAATTTAATTATCATTGAAATCAATCGGTTGTCTCCAATCTTGCGATGTTCCCATGCTTGCTATAATTTCTAGGATTGAAAGACTACGCCAACTCTTCAACATCCAATACCTTTGATGTAAAATCTAGGAAGTTTATCCATCAGGGCTCCTTTTATGGCTTGAAAACGGACATCGATCAGAAGTTTAAATTCAACCCTACAAATGCATGTTATTTCAGTTCATGGGCTAAATTCATCGCACTATTTATGATTCCTTATATGCACTCCATGGGTTAATTTTAGTCCATACACTTGATATCACATGATATGATTTAACACAAGGATAAAGTTAACCCGCTGTTGAGAGAATTCCAGTCAATGTGTGCAAACAGTGAAGACTATCCGAATAGGTTCTTTTTTTTTTAGGGGAATGTAGCCTGTATGTCTGTCCTCTGTGTATATGTGTAGTCAGTATTATTTGGGCAAATATGCAGTAAGACCAAACGACAACAAAGTAGCAACAGGCAGAAAAAAGGAAACATTTCTTGTGACACTCCATATTCTAGACCTCGTGTTTGTGGAACGGCTAAAGGCCAGAGCTTCTTAGGAGCTTACAACACATTTTACACAATTTTCTTTTTTCTTTTTTTGGTAAAATAGACCAGAGATCTGCAATATCCTGACACACATACCAGGGCGAGAAATTTCAGACAAGTGGAATCAACATCATCATGACATTTTGTTGGCCCAAAACAAGTGGAAACAATATCAATTCTGTAACATTCGGTCACTTAGCCAGGCAAGTAATTTTATGCCCCACATAATGTATGCACATGGTTATTTAATGAATTTCACAAATATAATACAAGTCATTTATACAACCTACCGTCCAACCCAGTTATAGGAACCTTCGTTCCATGATGATGGTGATGATATTTCAAAGGAAGCAATAAGTGCAATAAATGTAGTACTTCCCCTTTAGTTATGTCCTTATATTCATGTTCTTATCATCAGGTTTCATACTCAAAGATTCTTACTTGAATAACAGTTATTACAATGATGACTTACTAAAGTCAGGAAGTGCCTTATGATGTTAAGAAGATTAAAAAGAGATCAGTTAATCCCTCTTCAATGTCATCTTTGTACTAAAAGTTCTGAGAAGATAAGTGAATGTGGGGAGAGGGCAACTATTGTGATGAGTCAATATTTTATTTATTTTGGGTCAAACCAATGCAGAATATATGGCACTTCCAGTACAATGGAACACTACATCAGTTATAAAGCACTAATCATGAAGGTAACTGAATATATTGGTACAAATTAACCAATTCAGGACTGGTCTTGAAAAATACTTCAACTGGAGTATATAGAAAATTCATGTTAGTGTTACACCAACAACCAAATAGTCTAAAACTTGTTTAATAAACCATGGGAAGCAAAGAAAATTTGTTTTGAACCCAGACACACTGTCAACTTTTTTGTAGCTCTTCATATTCTTTACGATACTTTTTACACCTACTTGACAGTTGAGACGGTTGCTTGACTTTTGACCTGGTTTCCAGCATGCACAGTCAGTGTCAAGTCTGTAACGAACCCATTACGGAGGATAACTGGATACTTTGGTGCGCTGATCATTATCCAATTCCCACCTCCAACTGTGCTTGTCTTCACCACTCACTTCAAACAAATTTCACTCTCGTTCCTTTACTTTTTTGAAGAGATAGAGAAAGTATCAGAACATGTGTATCTACCATCTAAGATAGGATCTATTTTCATCTTTTTTTTATATTGCACTAACTCAATATATGGATATCTTGTTAAATAGGTAATGTTTTACTTTCAATTGTTTAAGAAAGCATTTTCTTTGTATGTGCATAAGGATTTCATGTGGGTATATCTCCCCAACCTCCATCTCTCTCACATTTCCTCTTCCCCTTGCCTTATCCTCAACTCCCCCCCCCCCCCCCCCCCCACCCCCCATTACTCTATACAGTCTCCCTTATCTTCAAATGTTTCCAATGACCCCTCTTCTCATTCCCTTTACTTTATCCTCAACCCCTCTCTCTCCTCATCCACCTTCATATATCACCCCTCCTCCCCCTTCACTCTATCCTCGTCTCCCCCTCTCTTTCTCTCCTTGCCCTATGATTTCAATGACCTCTCCAGAACCCTTTTCAACAGTTGGTGGTGTTATCCTGTGTGTGGTCCCTCCTTGCTCATCCCTCTGTGTTGGCCCACAATGCCGCCCTTCCTTCTCATCCCCCGCCTCCATTGTTCTTTCCCCCCATTCAGCTTCTCAGCACTGTCCTCTCTAGTTTAAGCCTTTTAGTAACATATGGTGACGGGGCTATTGAGTTATTATGCACACAGTGTGTGCCTATGGTACTGTCTTGGTCGAATTACGGCCCTGACCAAAGGAAACCCCTTTTTGTCATCTCGCACCTGATCATTGTGTGCTCACACTGATCTCACACTCACACCACACGCATGATTGTACCATTGAGATTAAATCCCAGCTCTCCAGATCATACAATAGCTGAATAAAACATGTCTCTACAATGACATTCTGTGATTCTCCAACCTGGTAGTGGAAGGATGACAGACATGCACGCAAATACATACAATAAAAATACAATGATCACATCTGCAGAGAAAATGAATTATTCAAATACACATACATCAATATTCATTTATATTCCATTAGACTCTGTCTTAAAGGAACTACAGCGTCTAAATGACCTAATTATCACAATTCGGCTCTCTATAAGTAATTTTTCCCGAAGAAAAAGAATTTAGCAGTCATTTCTCATGAAATCAATCAATTTTGGGGTAATTATTAAATATCTAATTGTCCTGGGAACGCCCCTTTTAAATCGCCAAAATGTGACGTCATCTAAAGACCGGACCAATGAATTAAATTCTGTAGATGACGCGTCATGACGTAAACAAATGAATTGTCAATCACACGTCGATCACGCCGCCGATTCCAGACGCTAAATGTGGGTGGGGCGTAAATTGGCTGCTAAGTGAGATTTGGCATCAGAAAACTAGTCTTAAATCACTACTGTATTTATTTTCATGGATTTTTCTTCGGCATACCTATGTTTCAAGTCATCAACTATGGAATAAGTGTCAAAGTACGTTGTATTCTGTAGGTCCTTTAAATTCAAAGGCTTTTTTTTGCTCTATCAAATTGATATAATATTTGTATTCTGGTAAATCACCAAATGTCGGCATTTCCCAGAATAAACATTTTACGTAATTCTAATAATTTTGCTAGATGCATAGTATTTTTTGACACAAGGCTACACTTGAGTTGCTTCCAGCACGAAAATAGATAGAAAGTGTTAATTCCTTGTCTAAATATATAATTAATCCTCCCTAAATCTGATGGATGGTTTCCAATTCAATTAAAGAGAAAAGAAGATCTAAAAACCTGGTCAAATTATTCACGATTCCAATCCGTACCCATCTATCCCCCTTCACCCCCATCAATGAGAATTGGCACAGAATCGACACCTACTGGGGTTGCCAAGAACTAGGTGACAAGACTTTCCCCAATATCTTCTTTGTCAAAGAAGACAATTGGAGCAAAATATTAAAAGAAAATCTACCCATACCAAAAAGAGATCAGACATGTTCTGCCAACAAGAGATTAGGAGGTACTGTAACTAATCCCCAGTAATCCCCAGCAAGGATAAAACTGTAACATTATAATGAGAGGGGTCTATGTGAGGATGTGAAGAAATAGGGGGGAGTGACCAAGGTAAACCATGTTGATATTGTGCAATACAAATTAAATTTCACACTCTCGTTATGTTAGAAATGACTTATCTCTTTTAAGGGTTATATAAAACCTTTATTTAACTTGTTTGTGTTCAATCAAAATAATGATCACACAACATTCACTATGTATCCATTTGGCAAACTGAATATAGTAAGCTGTAAGTGTAAACATGGACCCTGCTACCCCGGTCCATGCTGTAACATTGTACTCTTCTACCATCCTAGCAGCAAGATATTGCATCTATTTTCTTACTTATACACCTACATGTAATTCACCTATCTCTTTTCACAATAATCAACTCCTTACTATTCCAATGGAAAGGTCACTCTGCTGTTTTGATTGGCCATCCAACCATTGATAACGCACATCTCTTGCTTGATTGGGCAATACTACTACGATGCTCTCACTAATTTCATTTTCATATTTATCTCTTCCTCTGCACTGACCTGGGGATGGCAAAGTGTGGTCTCACCTCATCAGTGAGAAGTGTCACAATTCACAAGGCAGGAATATCTTACGATAAATTGGTCTAACCCCTTTGCTTATGGGAATCTGGAATACATGTATGGGAATTTCAATATCTCAGGGCATACAGGTTGCAAAAATAAGGGGCAAGCTTGAATGGCAAATTATACAAAGGGCGTTGAAACGGAAAAACTAAATTTGAGAAACCAAAACATTATCGTAAAATGAGGAAGAGACAACAAACAATAGCAGAAAGAGGATCGGGTGATGTGCCCTCATGTCATAGGTCAAAAGAAATTCTTTTGAAGTAAAAGTATATAGCACAAAGGTAGGCCAACTACTATATATTATTGTGTCATAAAAACATGCATAAAGACTAGCATTTGTTTTACTAGACAATAGATAGCTATAAATTATAAAGGGATGATCACAACATCGCCATCACTAGTCTTATTGCAGATGATTTCCGCAGTAGAGCGTGATGATGATTATTTGACTCCTTAGTTAAGCAAATGCTAGTTGACCTGCATATGACCCGTTGGGGTCGTTTCCATTAAAATACAGTTTTCAACTACAATAACTACAACAAAATAAAATCCTCATTTACACATGTAGTTTTCAAATTCAACTACGATAACCACAATATCACATCCTAGTTGTACACATGCAGTTTTCACTTACAACAACAACAAAAACACATCCTGGCTTTAGACATGCAGTTTTCAACTACATTAACAACCAAATCACATCCTCATTTTAGACATATAAATTCCAACTTTAACAACATCAAATAAAATCCTATTTTAGACATGTAGATTGCAAATTCAACTGTAATACAACAAAATCAAATCCTCATTTTAGAAATTACAATAAACATAACAACATCAAAATCATATCCTCATTTTTGACATTGAAGTCCCGAAATCACATCCGACCTCGTTATCGACATTTAATCCCACAGTCAAGAGCCATTATCCTTTAATACCTTGATTGACATCTGTAAGCCTCTCCCAGCATGGAACCTTGCACTGCTACAAACCTGAAGGTAGCCAAGCTATCAATGCCTAGCTTGTTCATGGTCAGGACTAGTTTTCCTTTTCCAATCCTTAAAGTGATCCATTAACCTTATACGATTTTTCCAGAAGGGATATTTTAGATTCTTCTGAATGATGTATGAACGTTTAATAGAAAAAGAACAATGATTACCTAGTGAAGATTGATGTCAGATTTGTTCACCTTGACTACAGTCGAAGAGCGTTCCGGAATGCTTTTCAATTCAATCACTAACATATCCATAATTAGGGAGACATTAAAAATATAAATGTTACCATAAACCAAACAACAATGTACAAGAGACATGTGGAAGCTCCAAGTGATTTTGCTTGAATTTGACAAAGTTAATGGATCACTTTAACAAGACAGAAGTGTGTCACACTTTACTAGTGACTAATGTTGGCATTTAACCCAAATGAAGACAAATTTGATTTTCACTATAAGATGCATTTTCCATCTATAGACGCAAGCCCAAATCTATTTTCAGTACAATGGGTTCAATGTACACAAAAAAGTGCAACCAATTTGCTCATCTTCTTGAAGTTATCAACCTGATATGAAGGTGAACTACGAGGCAGGCGCTGCACATGATAAACATTGTGACAACAGTAATGGCTTAAATGTGAACTATCATGTATAAATGTATATACCTTTCAACTTGAATGAACCATCCATCTCCATTTTCCCACCTCAATTTGTCACATAAAAACGGCAACATTTGAATGACTCTTTGAAGGTGAGGGTTTGTCTTGTTCTTGTACTTGTACTTGTACTAAGTCCCAGAAGTTCACCTTCAAAGAATGTTGGAATCCTAGAATTACATTCACCGTCTTCATCTCCTTTACAGAAGTTTCAACATTATCTCCACCTTTTTTGTCATTTGCCCCTGATGAAGATTATGCTAGGATCGAAAGCTCAGACCCATCATTGACTCTGTCTGATTTTGTTTTTAACCAGTTGCTTACGGGAACCGAGTGGGCAATGTACAAAGTCTATGGGGATTTCAGAATCTCGTAGTGAACTGGTTAACTCTATCCATTTCCTTCATTACAAATTTCACAATCTAAATTAGTACACACACATACATGTATACAAAAAAAAAACTGTCCCTGATCTATTATTTCTTTCTTCTCTATGTTCATCCCTTACAATAAACTCATCTCAATCTTTTCTTACTCCCCAATCATTTCCTACTTTAAAAGACCGTGGTTCAGTTTTATGAATCAAACACACTATGCCATCTTGTGAACACCTTGCACACAATGCGAAATACACACTAGCTTAGTGTTATGCAGTGTGCGCAAACTAGCCTAGATATGAATGGCAAACCAGGGTGTAGAATCATCGTTATTCAACCTTATTTGTTCCTCACCTTTCCTTTCCTCCTCCTTCCTCTTTCTTCTTCTATTACTTCTTTTAAAACTTTAAGACATATACACCCTACCCCCCTACCCCCCCCCCCCCCCCCTCCCCAGCTCTCTATATCTTCAAACCTTTGCAATATCCCTCATCATCTCTTTCTTCAGATATTTATCCCTCTATACCTGGCGCATGATTACAAGTCGCCTTGACTTTCACCTGACGTTCCTGTCAGATTTTAAAATAAACCTAAGGAGGAAAAGGTTTCACTCCAAAGTGGTCCAACTGACCATACCTGTCTGACCCCTGGGCTTCAGGGTTAGCCAAATTACAGCTTACAGCTATATCACAAAGGATATGGAGATCACCTGTGTGGCATGTCTTGTACTCCTGGTTCAAGAATCAAGACTGGTCTAAACAAATATGTGTAGGGTATATAGAGAATACATTGTACATGTAGAACAAAATCAAATTGTCTTGAATAAGCAAATGAGATGTATTTGACTCTCAATATTAATATGTGATGATTTGTTAAATCTTATATTAAAAGAAACATCAATTTATATCCTTTTTGTACCATTTGCTGCAAATATGTTTTCCAACTGTCAATTATGATTGCTCATCATGTCTCATGGTTCCAATAAATAATGCAGAATCATTTCTCAAGTGTTATTTCTAATTGGTCATAAGATATTCTACCTCGGATTAATCTGTTCATAGACTTTTTGATCTTTGGCAAACACACCAGCAACTTTCACACAATGTTCAGACATCAGACAAGTATACCCTGTGTACTCGGTGTGCATCATATAGAAATATGCCATGATCTATCGAATGATCTTTTATTCACAGGAAACTATTTGGACTCTGGAGCAATGCAATGAATACAGTGATCTTCATACCTGTAGGGTAACCCTATGATCTCTCTAATATGAAGGTGAGACTTGTGCCCGAGTGTCTGTTTTACCTGTGACACTTTTTACCAGGCCGACTGCCACGCCCTTCTCCAGACACAGACCGCTGAGGATGGAACGGTGAATCTCAGTTCATGCTGATGAAAAAAATGTCTGAAATGTGGTAGACTTAAATCAAATTATATGACAACCTAAATATATTTGCTTAAACTTTTTTATTATAAATTCCACTGAAACAATTAGCTGCAATTTATGAAGTACATTATGTTCCTATCTAAAACTGAATTCATTGATTTAGTTTCTTTTTTTAATTGCAAATAACTTAGTACGGTACATCAGTATCTATATTCTCTGTATTTCATTACTTGCACTGGAGAAAGAGAAACATGATTCACATCTTACATGAAAACATCACTATGGTTATGGGATTAACAAATTACATTCAAATACTCTTCTTTTTTTAAAAGATGATATGTCCTTTGCTTGACCTAACTATACTCATTCATTGTCATGTTGAACTTATATCACCTCTTTGACATTTACACTGAGCATTTCTGCCTTTGCTTGCATGGGTGTACAAGCCTAACAAAATTGGGGGGGGGGGGGTGCTGACCAGCCTCTTATTCAACAAACTAACCATTTGATTTTCCCAATTTAATATGCCTACCTTGGTCCTTCCGAAAAGAGAAAAGTATGTTTATTTGAAAAAAATCTTTAACTTAACGTATATTTGTTGACTCAATTTCAGAAAATATTGATCATACTTGAAACAAATTTTAAAGGGCAGCACCCCCCAAACCAAACACCCGCCAGCCCAAAAAAATGTTGTTTATGTCTGCAAGCAACCCTCATTACACACGTGGCATGAACAGTGACATCAATTTAAGTCAAGACCAGTACACAGGAACAACAAAGAAGCAGTTAATCATGGCAATCACTCATCCTGCCTACCACAGACAAAACACTAGTTTAAACCTGGGCAATTCTTGGAAAATGTGGAGCATACCCCTCTTCCCCTCCCCCTCTCCCTCCTCAATGCTATTCTAAACTTTGTATGATTGGCTACATGCAAGCTTTGCAGTTTCCTAAGAAGAAATTTAATTTAAAATCAGTTTTGATAATTCAAAATTAATTAATTACTCAATTTATCTGTACAGAGCAATGTTCTTGAGGGAATTTGAACAATATTGACCAGGGAGAAGTAGGTCAAATTATATTTTTAACTATAATGTTGTTGAATGAAATATAAATATATTGTTATTGAATGAAATATACAAATATAGTTATTGCCTTAAAATTATTGGGCTGCAATCGTCATCCCCAAATGCTAATGTCAATTGGCAAGGATGATTGGACAGGGGGCAACAAACAAACAAACAAGCACACGGGACACAAAAGGGTGTCTGTGTGGGGCTGATCGGGCAACGATAAGTAGATTTGTCTGGAATGCCTCTACCATGTAGGGCTCTCGGTAACCAAACGCTTCCCCAAGTTTAACCATCAAACGACAGGCGACTACAAAGTCCATGACGACAAATGCACAATTTGTCTGTAATCCGATTCCCATAAACGCTGACCTTCTTCTGCAAAGTGCATGATCGTACGGAGTTACAGCGAGATCTCAGTTGTACTTCAGAGGGATACATCCTATCCAGGTGTCTTGAGAGTAAGATAACCATAATAATATATGTGTGTTTCCTCTCTAGCTATTTATGTGTATATAAGAAAGACTGCTATATATTTGTATTTATGAATGATGAATTCCTAGATAACTACTTTCAAACATTGAATAAAAAATTAATCCATCACATATTTCAAGTACAATTTCATGTATTGAATATCTGGGATTTTCAAATTTAGGAAGAAAACAGATTAAAGCTCCTTACTCGGCCATATAACATTCATATAATACAAAATATTTTCACACATACTAAGTGGACATATCAGCTTGCACAAACACACATTTTATCAACCATTCATCACTTTTTTCACATGTCAACAAAGTTACTAGATCCCTTGAAGTCTATTTCCTTCGCAAGAAATTGGATGAATGAAAAAAGTAACTTGAAATTATACATGCATGCTTTATTATTAACAAAATATCTAGCTGGTGTTTTACATCCACTTGCGGCTTGTCGTACAAATTTGTTAACGCCGGTTCGTGAACCAACCGTACATGTATTTCCCTTCTGCGATATAAGAATTGAATAAAAGCATTATACAATATTTCTTTCTGCTAAAATGAAGGAACACAATGACGGTGGTGTCACAAAGCAAATAGCGCCCGGGGGCTCCGCTGACATCTATTTAGCCTCTGACTCGCTGATAAAGGGACACATACACAAGGCCCAACAATGGGTGAAAAATTGGGGAAGAAAGAGGATGAACAAATGAGAGAAAAGGATGGGAAGGGAAGAGATTGATGGGTCGGATGGATTCATAAGAGGGGAAATGGGCATTTTTTGCCAGAACAAACATAATCGTCCAGGTATGCATGTACAAAGATCTGAGTGCAGAAATCAATCACACTTTTTATTGGGCACGTTTTTTTTTTTTCGTTTTTTTTTGTTTTTCAATGAGAAAACCTGACAAAATACACCACTGTCAACTCAAATATGACTTATGCAGAGTTCTGTTTAAGCAGTTCAAGACTATTTGATACTGGAATAACGTGGAATCTCCATATCGACCCCAGCCTGAGTATTTTCTGGACCAGTCCTGAAGGGGTTAAATGTTTCAAACAGATTCATCCTTTCAATTTCTGTAATATATAACTCTTTAAACATACATAGAGATATATCTTCATGTATGAGTCACATTATGTCCAAATAATCATATAGACATATAAACATATACACTATATGGGATGTAAAAATATTGCAATAAACACAAGTTTAAATGAATATTAAGAAGGAGGAACAGAAAATGCCCTAATACTCTTGAAAATACCGCCCATACAACTATTCTGATATACATATACGCTTATTAAAGTTAGTCCTAGTCCTAGCCTATCCTATAGGCATCGTGCTGTCTGGCAGGTTCTACAACGACCGGCACTGTATACTAACCGCGAAAGGCCGAGTTTGAGCGCGCAGCGCGAATCCTATAGGCATCGTGCTGTCTGGCAGGTTCTACAACGACCGGCACTGTATACTAACCGCGAAAGGCCGAGTTTGAGCGCGCAGCGCGAATGCCTATCGTCACTCGTGAACGTGAAAAGTTTTATTTTCTTTTATTAATACTGATTCGTTCGTAGAAACTCTACGAAGCCCATATTCATATGACACGGACCAGGTAGATCAGCTGTTTGTGAGTGTTAGTCTTCGTTTTAAAGCTGCATAGTAAAACCAAGTGCAACCTTGCACAATGCACTGTTAGTGGCATAGAGTAGTGGTTGTTATAGGGTCTCCGCGACGGACTAGCGTGGGCTGCATGCACTGAACGGATGCCTGTGCGGACGCGTCCATTATTTATAGAGTACGTCATTACAAAATATGTTGTTTTCTTTTAAAATAAAGAGTTGAGATTTGATATGGATGCAAAAAGGTATTTCTATGCTTTAGTTTTTATTGTAATGTATCTCAAATGTTATCATTATGATAGTTATGATAATATTAATGTCTGATACTAAATAAACCCCTTAATACACGATGGAACACGCCACCGATTAGGCAGACGGTATCCACATCTAGCGATCTGATTGGTTGATGATTTCTCTCATGAATTAGTCATGCCTTATTCTCGTTGCTCATTAATAAATTACTGCGAATCGAGTGACTAAAGGCTATATATTGGAGCCAGTTTAATAGTATCTAGCTCTCTTACAGCTAGCTAGCTCGCGATCGCATAGGGAATATCCAAGCCATATAGAGCCTTGACTAAAGGCTATCCTAGTCCTGGTCCTAGCCCTAAGGTGGCCCCATGAATGGTCCTTAGTCTGTGGGCCGTATGTCTAGACATGAGTACACATCTTCGGGACCCTACTCTACCTTCTGAATGAGGTGTAGATTGGGCCTTTCGCAGTCCTTTCACTGGTCTTTCATGGACCTTTTTCATCATTATACCGCTTCCTGCGTGCTCTATGGTCAGTTCCCGGAAAGCCTTCCAGGGAAATGAAAGTATCCCCACACACGGCATACAAATAAGATGCCAAGACCTTGATAGATACAAATGATTAGAACAGGGAGTGACCGGCGCAATAAAGAAGGCGATAGCCTTCTTTTGACCAGGCGGGTGTTCCATTTTAAATAGCTGGATGCTCAATTCACAATCGACCCCATAAAATTGTGTTTCTGATACAATGCGACAGAAGAGCGGCGGGCCATTCACAGATTGCTGCAAAATTGTTACATGCAGCAGAATAGATGGAGCACCCAGCCATTCACTCCCTAGATAAACAGGTGAAAAATCATAAAAGAGCTGGTGCGAAAAGGACTCGGGATCTATCATTAGAATGGCCCTAGATCCATTATGGGTCTCAATGAGACCGACAATTTGGATCGGCAGTCATTTTCCGCCTCTATTCAGAACCCTATAATTTCGGCAGACAGTGTGTTACCCCCCATTAGATTGGGTGTAATGTTTGTCCTAGGTACAAAGTAGTATGGCCATTTAGGAACTTGCGTGACAAATGATTCCGACACTTGTTTTTCAAATAAATGTTGGTAGAAAAAAATGTACCGAGCTATAAATGGTAGTATGCGATCCTCTTTAGTTTAGATGGAATAGCTTTCTCATACAAAATTCGACCAACTCTGCCTTTAGTACTGGTATGAGATATAGTGCGTATAAAGCAATCATACACATTGATTCACCATAGGATGATGTCAAACACACTTCACAACTGTTTGGTCATAGGGTATCCAACATTATATCTATTTTGGAAGTCCAGGGCCCCATAACATAAACATTTATGATTAATTGTACTATACATTGATTGATTGTACAATCAATTGATTAATTGTACAATTAATTGTGATTGTTGTTTAATGGGGCCCAGTTATTATAATGTTTTGATAATTATTCAAGTGTGGGGACATAATATACAATTTATCATTGGGCCTGAAAACTGCTTTTAAACTGTCTCATTCTATTAAGCCTTTGCTCAATAGCTCAGGATAAAAGCATACAAATCATAATAAAATCCATATAAAGCCACAGATTCACAGGGACCACCACAATCAATACCAGAACAAAAACCAGAGAATTGTAGTATATACTGAATTATTTGATAAATGGATGTCTCTTTTTAATACATATTAAGAAAAGGGAATAAACGGAGCTCATTCAAGAGTTTAGTCAGTTCAAGAAATAGATGGAAGCCCTGGTTAATTTCATGTCACTGAGGTTCAAATAATCATTTTAAGTTTATAGATACTTGTGTATTTTATAAGCAAACCCACACCACCATGCATATGCAACTTGCTCTTTCACATTACCACTCTTTGTAAAGAGATGTTACAGAGGACAATGTTTTGCAATCACTTCTACAACTATATTCAGAAATAATAGATTGTCATTATGTAATTTGGCATGAGCTAGTTCATCAAAAGGGTCTGTTCTTGAGTAATACTGGTTCTACTACAATCTATCCAGTACGATTCAAAATGTGATTACTGATTACATTATGACGCTATAGTGGTCTTCATATAGCCAACATCCCTGATAAATGCTCGACTGATTAATTTGAAGAGAAGGGCTTTTATCGTCAATTTTCACAAAATATGAAGCTCCAAAAGTTACGAGGCTTGATCTGATAAAAATCCCCTCCGTAAGTCATGCATTACAAGCACATTACAAGCTCTGATAATTACATGTAGGGGACATACACAGGCCAATGCCCCCCATGGGAAAAGGGAAATTGGACGGATTTCATAAGGTCATTTTATAATTTGACGATGGGACTAGATTTTTAATTCAGTGAGTTTGATAAAGATGTCTGATATATTACACATATATTCCTTGAACATGATTTATAATCAAACGATAACCTAATAAGATATATTCGTGACTTTTTTATCCTGATATTTGAAAGATGATTTAAATACAAGTCATTTGTTCAATATTCAACTAAAAATTTGCAAGCTTTAGCACTTTAGATTAAATCTATAACTCTGTAATCATGTGAACAACATTGTGATAACTTGAATGACCCACATACATTTAATAAACCATGGTTGAGCTCTAATAAATATTTCATGATTGCTTGCTAATACCCTGACATCCATGGTTTTCTGTTTCTCTTCATACAGAAATATGTGAACATACATGTATACATACATTCCCTCTGGCCTTTGGCATATTTTGAAATGCCAATCACAAAATAAAATGCACCATGTGTAGCAGCATTTCCCCTCAAACTCAGGTGAGAGGAAATGTATACCGAGTGACTTTTCCATTTTCAAATATGTCTAGGTTTTAAAAAAAAAAGGCTTTACTCTCTCTCATTCTCCTTGGACTTGGTATGACCCCCGCTATGCCCCTAGCTGCATGTACTAAACTGGATGAGGATTTATCGCAGCACATACTAGCTTGAGGAGCAATTCAATTTCTCTCCATTCCAATCCCATTCAGCCTCTCTCAGCTCCTACTTCATTGGACTTATCCCCCGACTACAGTCCTATTTGGCGAGGGATTTTCACAAATTAAACCTTTTTTGTCAGCCTCAGCCATGCAAGTCTCCTCTGACTGAAGTGGATACAAATTAATATTCGGCGCAAAGCAAAGTACACACTCTAGGTATTTCCCCCACTAAACCCCTTACCCCTATTATACTTATACTTATATAGCAGCAATCATGCAGATGAAAAATGAGAGCGGCTAGCCGAGTGCACACACAATTCCCTGATTACGTTTGGAGGATTCCTATGGACGGAAGAATCCCTGGAGCCCAAGACCAGGACAAATGGAAGACCTAGAACCTTTGGAGTAGGGGGGGGGGGGGGGGGGTGGGGGGGTATTCAATCAGGGGTAGCGCGGTAGCAGCCCTGGGGTCCAGGCTTTTGATAGCCAGATTTGCTTTTTTCTGAAAGTCAAGTAGCTAGGAGCAATAAAGACTGAGCTGAAAGCAGCTTATGAGATCGTCCCCAGATGAAGAGTCTTTATGGTATGGTTCGTCCCATCTCTAGTGGGGCTTCACCAAATGGGCGAAAGCACTCTGGGTGAAACATCACGGTGGTCTTCATAAACAAGACAAAAACGCCCCCCAAAAAGCCACCAACGAAATATACGAGTTGTAACTACTGAAGACAGCTTTCTTTTGGTATTAGCAAGGTCTAAGGAGCTTGAATCTCTTTGGTATATGATGTTTTAGAATCAGTCCTCATTTTGATGGGGTTTTTTAACAGAAAAATTTCTACAAATTCAATTCAAACTTTTCTCTTTTTTTTCAAATTCTCTTTGTTCTTACACCTCTGTGACAAAATAAAAAAAATCAGACCCATAGAAAGCAGAGCCACAGATAAACTTCATAATTGAACTAAAATCCACTTATGTTAACTCTAGGACAGATTTAAGCATCTCAAGACCATCTAATTCCTGCGTAATATTTTGTTCTAATCTAAACAAGCAGATCAAAGTGATTGAAGCCTTCTGTACGTTGGACCCCCTGTGGAGAGACAACCATACTGAGATCAGAATCTGGACTAGAACTTGGCCATTTCGGGGAAAGCGTAATGGGTCAAAGAGGGTGGGCAGTTCGGTCACTTTGATGGCTATATTCTAAATACACAGACCTGCGGCAATGTCTGATAACTCATGGGTGCTCTGGTAGAATGGGGGGCATTTCGTATTCCTTTTTAAATTTATTTTGACCAACGGCAGTGACCTACTATCTTCAATATTAAAAGAAAAACAGTATTATTCCTATTCAGAATCAAAATCAAACCATCTTGAATGAGTTAAAGAGTAAGCTTGCGTAATATACAGTCATTGTTGTACTAAATATTTGGTAAATCCTTTGTTCATTCCAACTGTTGAAAAGCACTAATTAATAATGTACTAGTAATTAAATCTTCTCTTCACTTGTAAACAAAATTTATCAAGCAAGATGGAATAATTATTAGGTTTATTACTAATTAAATTATAATTATGACTGCTCATACCTGATTGCTATAATATTTGCTGGCATATTACCAGCTACTGTGCTGCATGCTTACTCACTAAATAATTTACATAGCTGAATTCTATCAGTATCAGTGAACGATGTACTTTGTAAGAACATGCATTTTCAGGTCAGGGTCAATGACGAAAGGAAGATACAGCAGCTATTATTGTATTGTACTATCATTATTAGTAGTTAAACAAACCAAATTTGTATGTTTTATTTATCTTTTGATAACTCGTCAATGGGCGATCTACCCCCAGGGGTGCATGAATATAAATGAGCTTTTTCAAATGATGATTAATGAACTGCGAAAAGTTATGATGAATCATTTGAGAGCACACGCCACAGATTGTGTTGATGTATCATAGAAACCCGCAATTTTTACTACAAGAACCCTCAAATTTACAAATTGCGCATCGATGAATGGACGAGTGAATGGGGCACCTAATTTTCAGCTCTGTTGTGTTTTTCTGGTTAATGAATGTGAATAGTTGTTTAATTAGCCTACTCACCACCATAACTAAACGTTTTACAAGACAGAACTAAGTCTTCCTGGGGGTCTAAACACACTTACCTTGAAAATATTCACTTCCTCTGCTGGAAAATCACTAATTGTGTAATTTGGGGGATGAAATGTTGCCTTAACCACAAAAGATGCAAACAAATGTGAAGAATGAGGTTGTGTTTGTTTTCTTTCATCCATGCACATCTTTTACACTATGAACCATTTTTGTTTTCCTTTTTCACATTTCAAATAATAAAGAAATAATTGTATTGACCAAAGTTTAAACTCCTCCCTATTTCCTTCAACAAAAGATATAACAATTCACCTTAAATCAGTTTAAAGTTTCTACTGCATAATCACACAAACAAACACAGTTTCATTTAACTAGCTGTTTGAATTATCATTACCGGTTACACTAAATCGAATCTTCCATGACTACCGTTATGTTGGCCATTGCAATTGTCACTGTTTTTGTGAACTCTAGCGATGGCGTTTATCAGAGCACCAGGGTACAAGAATGTAAATCTGTAATAAAATCATTGAAGCTTATTTATGAAGTGCCAAGGCAAAGTACAAGCTGTCTGCTTATCTCTTTTATGTGAACATCGGATATTTACGATTGGCACATCTTCACAATTTCAATATAACTATAAAACATTGGGCTCGGTCAGTGTTACATTATGCATCGTGAAATTTTGAGACATTTACATGACTAATTAACACAATTATATAAAACTACTTTGCTCATTTAAGGAAAGTTTTTTAAAATAAACCATTTTCAACCTACTCTTCCCTAAATAAACTAGTTCAATGCATTAAAGTTGATCCCTACAATTACTACAAATAGACACATCTATCATTGTGCAGTTTAAAGAAAAGGAGTCACACAGACTCCCACAATTAACTTTCAATTTTGTCAGAATTTCAATATTTCTCTAATAAAATAATGGACTAGGTAATTGGTCACTGGTACAGTCAAATACTGGAAGTCCACAGCTCGACATTAAGGCAATTATAATAATTTTATCAATTGAAGCCATATTTCAGGCAAATTTTCAAAAATAAACCATTTACTTGACCTAATTGAACTAGTTCAATGCATTAATGTTGATCTCTACAATTATCATAAATAGACACATCTGTCAATGAGTTGTCTGAAGAACAGGAGTCACATAGACTCCCCAACAATTAACATTCAATTTCAAACGTATTCCTCGGCTTCATGGATCAAACCTACTGGCTGACGCACACAGCCCGCATAACCGTGGCAACTGATTCGGAGGTGGTGATAGGATGAGGCCTGAACATGAAAATCTAAATGTATGTAACACCATCATGCTCTCAATGACAAGTATGCTGCGGAGTGCGGAAACATGAACATATTATGTCCAAACCTTTATCCCTTTAACCCGCTGCTTACAGGAACCTGGTGGTCTTAATGTACAAAGTCTACGGGAATTTCAGAATCTCGAAGGGAACAGGCTAAGAACACATACGCAGTAGAGAATTTTACTGACGTACGTATTCAAACGTATGTCATATTGCGAGCGTGCCGGTACGTTTTATACTTTTTACCTCTGTCTCGGATTTGTGATGATGTCACGCCCGGTAGTCATGAGTAGGGGGGAATGTCGGGTTATCTCTGCCGTGCCATGTGTTTGCTTGCATGATGATATCACAAAGTGCATACTGCCTTCACTGGAGATTTACAGCTGTTTGTCTAACCTTTCTAGATACCTTCTCTGGGCTTCTTCCTTTTCTACTTGAGGTTGAGCTACTGTAGGTAGGTAGGTAGGTTCATCCTTCGTGCAACGTAGATAAATGCACTTATTCTAGGCATTATCCATTGAACTGCATTACAAAGTAATTTGAAATACAAATTAGTTTTCATCTTTATTCACCTCAGATTACCTACACATATACCTGGCAATAATGTAGGAGGTGCATTTATTCATTTATTCTGTGTTTGATTTCAAATATAGAGTGATGATGATACGATATTATAAGTGATGATGATACGATATTATAAGTTCATATTATATTATATTATAAGTTCATGGTTATTCTATAAATATCCGAACCTGATCTTTATGAAATATTATTTCAAGTGAACAATTATACACATGATACATCACCAATTAGTTAATCAAGTTCCTTTCTTATGGCAGAACCTATGACCCACCCGCTGAAAGACAAGAGCCCCAACCTCTAAACCATTCATGAGGCTTCCACAGAGTTCATCTCACCATGCATGCTTCCTCAGTCATGAGGTTTGATAGATACGAGTCGGACAACTTGTATACCAATTAGTGATCAGTATACAAAAGATATAATGAACTCTTCTTTCTTTTATTGAATATCTCATTATGAGCTTATAATATCTCAAACCTACCCTTGAACTCTTTTTAGAAGAAATCTATCTCGGTTGAGTCCTACCCTACCTTTATAATCAAATAATCGTCTGCTTGTCTTTCAGTCATTGATCAAGGGACTTTCTAACAGATTTCTTCCCTGTTAGAATGAGATTTCTTCTCTGTCAACATTTGTCCAGCAAACATGGGGGTCTCTGGACTGAATGCAAAAGGGCTGAATGGGATGTGCATGCATAGCTCTCCATGTCGCGTCTGTCCACTTCCGATCTCACCTGTATGCTAACTTGCTAAGTAGGGCGATACCATAGTTTAGAGTTACCTCACTTTTTATCCCTCTTTCTCTAGCTACTGGAGCATGGGAAGTAAACTGGGTACCCAGTGACCCCTCTGAGAAAAGAACCATACCTTTTATTGCCAATGCTATAGAACTTAACTTTTTTGCCTTGTGGCCCAGTCGGGCAAGCAGAAACAAGATTTTTCAAATCCTAGTGCAGGGCTTGACACAAGCACTTGTCCTATTGCCCGGGGCAAGTAAAAATTGGTGTCGGGGAAGTAAAATACCATAAATGCCCTAGTTTTGGTCGGTTGGATGCAAATGCCAGGTTACAAACCTTTCAAAATTATGCAACTTCCCATTTCATATTTCTTAAAAATCATTTGATCTTTTCCTCTAACAGAACTCTGTGAAGATGAAATAGGAGAAGAAAAAAAACAAATGTACAAATCCCAGCTAATACCGTTATGAATGACAACCATTAACTGTGGCTCTTTTGTTATCTTTGTCTTCTTCCCTCCCTATTCTCTCTCACAATGACAAAATCCTATTGAATTCTGTTCTAACCCCTCAATCCACTTTATTCCATCCATCCCACAGTATGGGCTGCTAGACCATATGGGGTAACCGCTATGGCCCCCTATTCTTCAACCGGCCATTTATTACCCATCCTTGGCAGCTCGCTATTCATCACGCACCTCCACAGGCCCACCCCCTTTGAGTGCCCATGCATTGTGCGGCCGAGAGTATACCGGAAACCCGGGGAGGACCCCACTGTGACTAATTTTGCATTGTGCATGAAGAAAAAAACGGTGGGCCTTTTCAGATAATTGCTCAATTTGTCTCAAAGTCAATGAATTAGATTAAAGCCACGACTGTGTGCGATTGGTTTTAACCAGAGACCATTATTAGGACCATAGCCTGAACTGTTTATTTCACCCATGTACTGAATAGGAATGCATCCATCCAGTACATTAAAAAAGGGAATGGTACCGCGCATCACTTGAACAGTTGGGTTTACAGTATATGCAACAAAGCAGATGCCTTTTTGACCAAATTTAAAAATAAAAAAATTTCAATGATAACTTTACACTCATGTATATCAAGTCTGTTTTAAAACTGTATTAGATATTGTCTTAATATTCTCATCATATTTCAGCAGATTTAATCACGAGCTTGACTGTGTATATTTATTGCTTTTTGGATTTATTTATTATCCTTTATTTATTTTCATGGATGTCTTGCTTGCGTTAGTTAGGTGAGAAAAATATATTCCAGTTATTTTCTGGCAAAAGCATATGTCTAGTCATTAGCCGTGCATGTGTAAAATGTGACTTGTATTTATCAGAAGAAATCTTAATTTCTTTAGATCTACTAAACACAGATTAATCAGGTTAATTAGTCATTGGACTCATATCATTTATGGGATTAGACCCTTGACTAAAGTGATTATTGGCAGATTATTAGATGATTTGCATTGCCATCTCACTTCCGAAAAAAACAAAGATTAAACTTTAAGAAAGAAGCTAATTAGTCAGATCAGTGGTTAAGTCCTTACACATGAGTTGACTAGGTAGTCTTCACTCAAGACCTTTACAGTTACTTGTACTGCTCATTCAGACCCTGTTATAAGAGAAACATATGTACATTTTCAAAGTTCAATTTAACATAATCACTAAATGGAGATTTCATTTTCCATGATGTTATGATTGTTATGACCCCAGTCCTCATTTCTGAAGTCTTCTTTTTATGTATGAAATTTGCATTAAAGCGCCCACATACAAATGGCTCCAGACAGTTCTTAGAACAAGAACATGGAAACCAGCGGCAAAAGGGTATGAATCAGTAGACCATTAGTCACACACCTGTGTGTAAGGGCGCAGGTTCCCCCAGGTGTGAATTAGCCACCACTTTATTAGCCCTGTAAAACCCAGGTCATTAGTCAACATTCACAGAGCCAACAGAGCCGAGCACCCCTGTGGATGCACCTCACCATTAAAGAGATCTCGTAACTTTGTGGAAATGTGCACAAACGTGAAGAGTTTATAAAATAACAATTAACATGTGTATTTCTTTGATCTGATACATGTCCAATGAGTGATGTGTGAACATTCCACAGTAAATAAAATGTCAAATTTCATACATAATGAGTCATGAGCAAAAATGCAAAATGATACTTGCTGATGCATTACACTAACTTTGTTCACAGTTGATACGTCTCCCATGGAGACTTTCAAATCCAAACACTTCAATCATGAATATCTTTATAATGAGAGGGAAATTTGAAAAACTACCTGTTCCATGATTCTTCTGACATTAATAAGAATTCAATAGGGTACCGGTATGTGAGAACTGCCAGAATTAAAATATGTTTTGTGGATTTTGACATTGTTACTAGATCACTTTAAAGAACAATTACCATGTGTGCACACACACACACACACACAGCTCTTGGCCCGTGCCCCTAGCAACCGCAAGCCAGCACGTTAGTGAGGAAATCAAAGTCAATCCCTTATTGAATAATTGAGCTTTGTATGTAATTTCCCAATGGATTACATGTTTTCCATTTTGTTACATTAATTAGGTTCCTAAACCAGTTTATCGCTTTTGGCAATACTACTAGACTACAAGTTCATGGCCTATGGCTATGTTAAATAAAAGTTAACTTACTTGTAAGTATGTTGATCAAATGTACCATAATCTTGCCTACTTCAATTATTTTCATCAGAGGCCATGTTTGAGTAATAAGTTTAAGTCGCATAGGTTCAATAATATACATACATACATATATATATGCCCGCTAACATTATAATCATTCACTAAATCAGATATAAATCTAAGAATCAAAATTATCCCATCATGCATTTTCATACTGGAAGGTTTCTTAAACCTTTCAGCACTCCCTACCAAAATCACATCTTTGCCAATGAGTTACCGATACATTAGTTTTGGTATACATTATTAAAGCTTGTAAAACGTATAGCCCGAGATCTACGTTTTTCGAGTCCGCACTGTTTGGACGAGAGTGTGAACAGATAGGGCATTACGCTGGATTATGTATGTACACTGCGGTCAGCTAGGCCGGAAAAGAACTAGGGGCAAGCTCTTGTGTACACACAGATATGTTTAGAAACACAGCAGCGCCAGAGTCCCATATATGGCTTTTGCGGCCTTTGCACCCTTTACTTTAGACTATAGCTGGTCAACACAGAGTGGACAGGGGCTATACATTGCACAACCCGCTACCTTTAGGCCTTATGTGCAACTTGTACTTCTGGCACATCTTTGACCGAGAAGTACTAATGGGTTATCACACTCGTTTGTACTGTAGTAACTAAACACAGATCTATATTATTACATGTAGACCTGTCCTTGGTGATAGGACTATGACCAAGTATGAACCTTATCAGAGAATGCTTAGATCCCTAATGACCCCATTTACACTAGTCCTGTACACTAGTCCTGTCTATACATGAGGCCAGTGTAAGCTAAAAGAAGGCCTATACAACTTGACACCAGTTTGACCCCTATTATGGTCTCTACAAATGATATTAAAATTTACAGCAACTGTGAGATTTCGTACAATAAATACTCCCCCTGTCTGAGTCTCAAGGGGCAAAAATAACAAATTATCTTCTAAATTTGAGTGAGAACCAAACACAAAAGAGGGAAAATTACTACAAGTGTCTGGAAAATGGAGCAGAGAAGTTGAATGAACTTCACGCTTACAGGCTAAAGAAATAGCCCATTTGGTAATATTGGGTCATTTGGGGGATTAGGCATAAGCGAAAAAGGAGAAGGGGCAATACCATGAAATATTGTATAGCAGTCATAGAGTTTCAAATTCTATTAATAGCAGGACCTTTGGTATCACATTTCAACCAATGAATTGACTCCTTAAAGTCAAATTCATTTACTATTGTAAATTATATTACTCAAGGTACTGTTCCAGAAAACCAAGTAGAGGTCATGCAGTTCATCTATTACCAAATGGCTTGACCAATTGAGTTAGAATATAAGTTGGTAGGCTATCTTCTAGTTATATTGCATGGGTAGCCAGTCCAGGCTCTTGTGGACAGTGTTACCTTAAAATGCATTTCTAATTTGATATTGATACTTCAGACAAATATACCTGTATATATATCTCATGAATCACAATCCAAACAAAGCAGGATTAAAATGATCAATTCCAGTTGATTGTGCTTTATTCCTTTTATTGGTATCTAATTGGACTTTTTATTCTCTTTTTTTCTTACTGAAGCAAAATTTAAAACTAAAAAGTCAAAAGAAAACGTATATCCCATGACGAGGGACTTGCACTTTAAAAGTTTGTATAATCGTCATGAATTGACAGATTAATTTGATTTCTGTCAAGCGATCCGATATCAACCCATCATCCACGGCACCGTCACTTTGGAAATCATATTATATCTCACACGTATGCAACTGGTTAATCACTGCAGTGCTTGCGCTGTATGGGAAATCAGTTGTGGGAATAGGACTGTCAAGCCAGACCACTCGGCCATCTCACAACACCCAACAAATTACACAGATATTGTCCTCTGGAGGACCTTTATCTTTCCATCCACCATCTTTTAATAGTAAAACTATCAAAGAGAATTCTGAAAGAGATCTAGATTAGTGGAACAAGGAGTATTTGTGGACGGCCGAGCCAAAAAAAGGAAAGTTTTGGGACCCATTTCTTCCCTTCACAGAGGCCATTCAAACATCTGGAGGCCACTTGAAGTTGAAGTAATAAAGTAGCCTTGACCTGAGCGAATATACCTAAGCGAGCTATAGAGTATAGACCCAGATCAAAGCGTGGCGTGAAATAATAAGCCAATATTATTCCGCCAACACAGATGTGTTAAATACCTGTTTGCCAATTAAGGCTGGTCCTACCCAAGGCCTCGCCATTTGAAAACTGTGCACAGATTAGCTCTACATTCTATACCACTGTGTGAATTTTGATTCAATCTTCTAGGTCAATTGAATCCAATTATAATAATACTGGAAATAACAAAGTTAAATACATCCATCTAAAAAATACTATTTGGTATACCAAAGTTACGTCAATAATAGTTTAGTTTTAGAGAAATTAAATCTGAAGTTCCAGTCGCATATCCCTACAAACTAAATTTCCTGATCATAACTTAATTGGTTTGCATTTGTGTACTTGTGTTTGTATACATGTGTGCATAAGTATTTAACCACATGTGCTTGGCCTGATCATGTCATCAGATACCATGAATGACGAGAAACGATGTAGCTATGTCTCTGTGACCTGACCTACTTATTCAACATGACAATAAACTAGTCATCAATGTATAGGACCCAAACAGGAAGGCAAAAAATACTTCTTGTACAGATTTATAGAAAAACCTGTGTATAGTAACCAGCTTAGAAGAGAAACAAGATAAGTGATCACTCTAGACAGGTGACCTATATGGGCATGTTTTTATATAACATTGTTTTTCTCTGCCGGGGATCATTTTGGGTAGCCACAGCTGTAATGTAGGCAGGTTGGCTGCTATAAACAGGTTGCCGATTAGACAGGTTTGACTGTACTGACATGTGAAAAGTTCTTCAGGGCATAAAACAAAACTAGAATGTCATTAAATTGTGTTCTCTCTCATTCTCCTATTGCATTGTTGAGTTGTGAATTTCATCTTCAGTGAGTGTTGCATGCTCCTTGGATGTTCACATCTACAGTGTAAATGTTCATATTAAAGGGACTTAGTAACATTGTCCAAATCCTCAAAATAAAATTGTAATTCTAGCGGTTCCCTTATACCTTGTTTTATTCGTATTAACAATAAAATCATAGGACAGGTTTCGGTTTTTCAAATTTCCCTTTCGTTACAAAGATATGTATGATTGAAGTATTCAGATAAGAAAAACTCCGGGCGAGTTTTTCTTCCGTGTACAAAGTGAGTGCAGTGAGTTACTGAATATCACTTTGCATTTTCGCTCATTACTTGGCCATACAATGTCCATTTTACTTGAAATTTTCACACAATACCCTGTGGACATATGAGGTAACAACAATATACATTGCATCAACCATTCATCACTTTTTGCACATGTCAACAAAGTTACTAGATCCCTTTAAGGTATGACCAAGGAGGTAATACCTCCTTGGAGCACAGAGCACATACAAAATGAATTTGTTGGCAAGTCTCTGATACTTGCCACGAATGCATTGTCTATGCACAGCCTGCTACACACAACAGAATGATGTCTGGGGATGAGTGGGAATGTTGGGGTGAGGAGGAACTGGGATAACTTTGACTAACCCCTCTAGCTAGGCTCTCTCTCTCTCTCTCTGGTGGTCAGAAGGTTCTGTTTGTTTGTGCCTGACAAAATGATGATGCATACGTGCTGAACCGTTACGTATCAGATCCATCCTTTCCCATAGATCCTATCTCCAAAACAAAGTATTATTTTCCTTTAAATCCATTTTAAAAGCATAACAAACTTGTTATAACCCTTTGCCATTGGGAACCTGGTGGGTCCTGTCTTAACTCTACGTGGATTGCAAAATATAGTATGGAATGAGTTGACAGTTGCACAAGAGTCTGTTTTTTTACTAGGCATGTTCAATTTCTGTAAACACTTGTTTGGGAGTTGGAGAGCCATTAATCTTGGGACATCAAAACCCCAGATCTATGTTACCCATTCCTTGTGGGACCAATTTAACCAAGTTAGGGGCTCCACGACCAAGCGCTAATTCAAATTTGGGGAATTTCTGACATTGACAGACCTGACATTGTAACCGAAGACGAGTAGCGTAAAAGAAGAGCAGAGCCGAGGTTTGGGAGTGGGAAAAAGGGAGGGAAAGAAGGAGGGAGGGCGGGAAGAGATGATAATTGCTGCAGAGGGAGGGAAAAGAACCAGTCTTTTGTATAGTCGAGCCATCAACAAATAGGCCTTTGATGGCATACATGTAACATCATCCCTAGTCGTGACAGACAAGTAACCCGGCCCTAGATTCCTCTTTCCCCTCAGAAATAATATTTTTGTTCGAGCGGAATATATAAATATACTTATATGTATACATGATATATGGAATTCAGGTCTGAGTTGAAAGCAGCGGTGTTCTGTACGTGCTGTAGACCTCAAAGTTTTGCCGAGATTTTATTTTGTCCCTAAAGCAGAACCTTAGGCATTATAAGAAAACTCTCTACAAACTTTAACAAGATCTATAGGCCTTTTGGGCGATATTTAGTACATCGTGAATTTGCACTTAGAATCAGGTTCTTTTTATTTACCAGCTCTTAAATGTATTTCCGATAAAGTTTAAAATGAAGTATCACTCGTAAAGCTCGGATTTACAGATAAGATGCAAAATAAACGTCTACCAGAATATACATATGTATACAATTGTGTACACAATCTGAAAAAAAATCTTTAAATCTTTCTAAGAAATCGGAGGGTGACTATAAATCTGTGAATATAGGGAAATATTTACTTGGATGAAAATTGATGTGTGGTCTGATATGATAGCCAGCCAGAATCAGGATGAGATCTTTATGACTAGAGTTCCTCATCGAACTCATTTTAAAGTCTATGCTTGCCAGGAACATACTGCAGATTTAAAGGCTCTATTCCAAGAACAGCTGACAGTCCAATCACAGTCGCAAAAAAGTGCATGCACCATTCTTCGTTGTTAGAACCAAGGAGGAAAGTTGCTTTGACATGACATTCTGTCAAAGTTTTGGATACATTTCCTGCACCAGAAATATAAAATCCATACATTTTATATAGTACACATTATACATTTCCTGCACCAGAAGTAAAACATCCTTAAGCTCCCAACTAAGCAAACTTAGTTAGCCACACAAAATGCTTGTGGGTGTTCTCGCAACTAAAAGCACGAGCCAAGTTTAAAAGTCAATTATCCTTTCTTTTTCCCACAGGCACTACCTCCTTGCCAGCAACTGACCGCTAAAAATATTATATTAAAGTGTTGGCTAAACATCTTTCAAGCATTTCTTAATTTCATGGTTCATTTCAGCGCCCAACAAATAATATGCACGGTGACAAGTCTTTAGAAGCTTTAATCCACCGAGAATAAAGGCCCTCACATAATCCCTTCCTCTCGTGAAGCTAACCAAGCGTACACGAGATGGATTCAATGATTTGAGTGAAGCCGAGGAGAAAACGCATTACGATCGAATCAATAAATAGTAACCCCCTTACCCTTTCCCTGAGGATACCATTATGATCTAGATATTAAAGCAATTCCTAAGTTTATCAAATGTACTTTCATTTATATTCCCCTTCCACAAAATGTCATAGAAATCAATCATAAAATATTTTTTTATTTTAAATGTTTCCGAAGTCTAAGCAAGGAGTTACTCTACCGGTATTGACTTTTGGGTCTATGTACGCAGTTTACGAATGTTAGAGGTGGGATGTATTATGTAAGCACCAGCCTGGTCACATACCGGAAACATTTCTTGTTTAATGCTCATTGCGTAAAAGGCCCAAAGCATGAAGAGGTTCTTATTGTGAGAAGTATGCATTGCATGACAAAGCATGCATTGTGCTCCAAACGTCTGACAGACCCACAGAGGTGGAAATATATTGACCTGTTGAAGAACTTAAAAAGAAGATGGCCTGACATTTCAAACATTGGCGCTAACAAAAACAAAACTAAAAACAAAAACCTTGAAGTCAGAACCACTGTATCAACTCTAAAACACAACATCACACACACTCCATCATAAGATCGGTGTTTAACACCAACGCAAGGTTAGGAAGAGTTCAGCCTCTGGTTGTGGTGTGTTATTAATATTATCAAGTCCCTGGGGGTACGTTTTAATGGCACTGCACTAATAAATGAAACATATCAATTTGTAGTGCACTTGAAAAAGATGTCATTTGCATTTCCTGTTCTTTTGTCTGATCATTTGTAAAGCTTTTGAGCAAATAATGGAAGATCATTTCTCCAGTACTAAAACCCTCTCAACTATTTATAATGTCCCCATCTGCACCCAATAAAAACTGTTAAACCGTCCTGGTTATTTACAACACACAAACATGCAAATACTTTCTTTGATCCCTCCATCACTATTTCTCATGAACCATTTCTGCAGTCTGCACTCTGAACCATAATTCTATAACAAACTACATAGGTTCATTGGAGGTTCCATGCATGTTTTCGTCCACCGTTTTAAGCAGATTTATGAAGACTGGACCCCTTTATGATTGCCAAGAATTCAACAACACAAACATCAGTTTTATCAGTTTGCTACCATTGAGGTTGTTTGGATGTCAGTTTGAGCCATCAAACTTGGTACCGTAGAACACCGTCGTCAAGCACCCCCCAAGCACCTATACGCATCTTGCTTTTAAAGACGTTTCCATGAGATTCACCTCCATTATTATCCTCATGAATATTCCTCACCATTATTTCCATTCTTGATTAAAGTTTCCTGTTTGGACAGAGAGCGGGCGCTCTTTAAAAGCAAGATGCATATAGGTGCTTGGGGGGTGCTTGACGATGGTGTTCTAAGGTATGGTAAAAGTCAAGACATAAATTCAAGATTTCTGAGCTAGTATTTTGTATTTCATCAATATAGGGTTAATGAGATAAGACCTTTTAACTTGTTACCTACAATCAGGGCCCACCAGGTTCCAGTAGGCAATGAGATAATTTGAAGACGTATAGGTATGTAGAATACATACATATTTCACTAAGACCAGGGAAATGAGAGCTCCATTTCCCTGATAAGACGTACCGATCAATGCCTCACTTTTACTACCTCCATTTATTGAACGTTAAAAGCTGTGTGTATATTTAGTATCCTACAGATGGAAGAACGGGAGGGAAGGAAAGATCAAGGGGATCAATTTCCATTCAAACAAAGATTCTCTGCAGGTGACAAATAATTAGCTCCATGAATAAAAAGGGGTCTAATACTCATTGTCAGCGGGATAACACAAAATAAATGGGTACTCCCTAGAGACTAGGGTATCCCTGTACCCATCTTGCTCTCATCTTATACCCCCTTTGGTGGAACGTATGTGAAAGATCCATATCCCATGCAAGGGGTGAACAATCCATCTACTCCTGAGTCTTCTATTGAGTTAATTCAATTGAGTTAATTTGCTGTGTCAACTTCATTCCATAATCCATACATTCCTTAAACTGTGCAGTTTGAGGCCCAGAAAGGCACAAAAGCACCACCTCCTTCTGGATCGGCATCTTCCAAGGCAAATCAATGATATTGATCATTGGGGACATTCAGTAATTCAGACAGCCACCAGCCCTCACTTATTGGGATGTAAGTTAGAGTAATATAGCTTTTTATTTAAATTATTTCAATAGAATGTCCCTATACAGAACATTGACCACATGTACCCTGTTTTTAAAAATGAGACTTTAGGATTTTCATCAGTTTTCACTTATAATTAGGATGTAATTTGTAAGCTAGAGCTTTCTATTTCTATTACATCAATAGAATGTCCCGATACAGAACCTGTTGGAAAAATGAGACTTTAAGATGGTCACAACCTTTCACTTATTGGGATGTACGCTAGCTAGAGTGCCTTATTGTTTATATTCCATCAAGAGAATACATGTCTCATGAAAGAATAACAAAGACTACATGCTAACCCTTTTTGAAAACCTAGTACAGTAGTTATTCCACAAAATTGTCATCAACATTCCATATCACTATTCCTTTGGGGTCATTTTTATCTGGTTCTGCAGAAGATGGAAATCTCTTCCACCAATATTATCAGAACACATTTTGGTGTTTTGGGTGGCAAATTATACTGTATACTTGCATCGCAGAACATTTGGGTCCAGAAAAGTGTGGGATATTCATCAGGTTTACTGTCAGGAATCGGCTTTAGCTTAGGGGGCTGTTCTGCCTTGATGTTATAGCATGGCTGCCACCCGTCAATCTCATTTACTTCCAGGCCACATACAGTGAGTTTATTCCTACCCAGATTCACTGCATCAAATCAACCATGCTACCAGGCCTGCACGAACACCCAGCTTTGCGAGATAAATTCTCATTTATTTCAATAAAAGTTAACTTAGCGAGGGGCTTTGACAGTTGCGGTGGGAATTAAGTGAAACTTATAACCCGATTTAGGCTAAGCTAGCCTCTGACAACGGTGTAATAGGCTTTGCTGTAAATGAGACCCTCGGCAAGTTATAGTTGAATCCTTAACTTTTACAACCACAGTTCTGCACATCCCCCATTCCCCTACTGTTGTATACTAGAATAGAAGGGCAAATGCTAACTCAGAACAAAACTCCCTACAATCTCATCTAACCCTAATCTCACTCCAGAAGCCACGTATCTTCACTCCCTTATCCACAGTATTTCTGTGATTCAAATCTGGATGTCGCGGCTTCATTGTGTTGTCCCCCTTTCTTCTTTCTTCTGTCCTTCTATTTTCATTCTTTCTTTCTTTCGCCATCTCAAATAGGAGCTTACTTACCCTTTGTTTAGGGAACACAAGAGTGTTAGACCAAACAGAGAGATGCCTTTATTCTTCAGAGAATGGCGCATTACAATTTCTTCTTTTTTTTACGAAAGGGGATAACAAAGTATCCCTAAGAAGAATAAATGGAATGGTACTCCAGACCCTGAAAGAAATATAATCTGCAGCGATTCATTAGGATTTGAAATATCCTGATGACTCATACATGTATACAAGAAGAGAGGTGATGTTAGGTAACACTTTATCAGCACTTGTTGGAAACAGCACTATTTACTTAGTTTACTAGGGGTGCATGGGGAGGATAACATTTGCAACTGCAATTGAATTCAATACATGTAAAAAAAAGAAAATATTGCTTTCCAGAAGCTAACACGAAAAATAATGGCAGTTAATTTACCATTTCTGTATACTAACTTTTAAAAGCAATTTCAATGCAATTCAATTTAATTCATACAAAATCATACAAAACATACATCATTTGTAATTGTAATAAACCATAAAATCATACAGAAACCTGTACATAAAACAAACATGTGAACCATAAGCAACCTGACATATATCACAAAACATCCCATTATGTTTAATGGCCAATTATTTTTAAAGGCCAATTATTAAACTCAATGACCAAACTGCACAAACCCTACATTCAAACCCAAGTCCATATGTTCACATAATGAAATACATGCTTGTGCTTTTATTGAATCATACAGGCAAGCTACCTGTGCCTGAACAGAAAAAGGTTAATATTAAATAAGATAAAGACAGAATTAATCAAATAAAAATAAATCCAGCATGGGGCCAAGCAGGTCATACTAGTAAGGTCAAATACGGTCATGTTTCCAATTTCTCTCTCCCTCTCTGTCTGTCTGTCTGTTTTTCTCCCTCTTTCTATTTAATGTGTATTTCTTTCTCTCTACCTCTCTTTCTCTAGCTCCTTTTATTGTTATCTCCCTCTCTACCTACATTTCTCTCTCCTTCATTTCCATCTTGTATTTCTGTACTAAAACACCCAGACGTATTACTAGTCTGTTTATAATGTGTTTGTGCACAATGAATAGAACATTTACTCTAACCGTAAATAGTGAATGGCATTAATTGTATAAAATATAATTCAACCACAGAAGTTTTGCCACTTCCAACTGGGACGGAATGATTGTGCATAAATGAATATGTCACTCAAGCCCCAGGTAAAATATAAACATTTAGGGGGGTTGAATGAAAGTATCTGGGTGTATAATTACCTGTTCGTGCCTTGCTTTTTAATAATAACATCCTTGGTTGTACAAATTACGGACTCATATATCTGAAAGTAGCTGCTACAATATAGACAAAGCTTTAAATAGACACAATTCTACAGGATTTTTTTATAAAATCAAGATAGTATGAAATTTCTTTCATTGTCTGTCTGTCATATAACACTGCAGTATAAAACAGAAAACAATTTCTCAGGTGTTGGATTGTAGACTCAGAAATAGCCACATCTACAATGTAAATGGTCAAAATAGGGTATGACCGTTGCTTGCAACACACAACCAATGAGCGTATGAGCGGTAACAGCTATCATTGATGATTTTGCGACCTACCTGAGACCCCACAACCATTGGTAGCACCTTGCTCCCTAGATTCTTGTGGTGGGAGGGTACTGGTGTAGATGATATGGGGCTTGGTATCCGTCTCTTGAGCCCCCTCCACCCCTTCCTGGGGTTCGATATAAAACTGGGTGCCATTGTGGGTCTGGAACAAGCCAAACTGAAAAGTAGAACAAGCGAAATAACATCAATATTACTAAATATATTACTCATTGCGGATATAGTATCGGAAAAGATATCGCTAGTGATATTCGTTTGTCTCGCAATGTGGTCAACAAGGAATCTAAAACATCAATATTACTTTGCACTTAATAAAAGGACCAGGGTAATAAACAAGTTCATTAGGATCAATATTCTTCAGGATTTGAATGTTTTTGCATTTTGAGTTAAGGTTCATTGACATACATGTATATCATTTCTGTCATCACCGTGTATTAACTACCTACGGCTACAGTCAATACCTACAGGCTACATTGTATTCTAATTTCTACAATACATTTTCTTCATTCATTTTTGTTTTTAAATGTTCTTTAGAGTAACATGTACAGTAAAGGAGAAACATAGTAACTCTACTAGGATTAGACCATAACAATAGCATTGAAACATTCCCAGTCTGTTCCCGGGCATATCACACATCAATCCTGACTTCCCTGACACTCTATAATCCTCTGCCAACAATGTTTCTTTGCACACAAGTCATTAAATCAGCTCTTTGTACCTACAAGGTAGAGAATGGTATGTAATACCCCCATTCTCCCTCAAAGAACATAAACATGAATTTATATACAAGTTAACCATGCCAGCAACTCTGGGAAAACCAAACACAGCATTCGTGTCAATATCCCAGGGATGAGATGAGGGGAGGGAGAACTTGATAACATTAGAGTGGTGAGAAATCATGTACAGGGGTATTTTAAAAGGGGGATTTGAAAGATAACATACGAAGCGGCTTTTAAGTCAGCAGCAGCCAGGATTTGGAGAATCTTAGCTAATGGCCACACACCCCAGAGGCTATGTGGGGTGGCCACCAACGACAAAGTCGACTGTATTTTGTCTAGCTCTACCAATAATAGATTGTAGTCAATGCCTGTCGCTTGGGTTCAAAGAATGTATGGACTGAGCCAGGCTTTAGTTGAAGCTGGGTGTATACCACAAAACATTACTTTCCTTCAAGAGTCTTGTTACCAATGCTATGTATACATTACATATCAGTCTCTCTTTCCCCGTGTTCACACACACAAATTTCATCGTATAGCTAGTCAGGAGCTGATTCTTTAGTCAGCTCTTGACTTGCTATACAACGGAAATTGTCGGAAATTGTGTGTCTGAATGCTCACTAACGAAACGTTGTATAAAGAATCATGATTAACGAAACGGGGGTTTGAGCATCGTTTCGTACGAGAGCTGACTAAAGAATCACGCTCGTTTTGTGTGTGAACGCCCGGTCGATTCGCTAATCATGATTTGCTATACGACACTCGTATAACTGGGCGTGGCTTAGACAGAAAAAAGACAGCACACTGCGCAGTAGCAAACTGCGCACTTATACAATGTTTCGTGTAGCTGAATGCCAGCTGTTTTGGGATTATGTTTTTGTGTGTGTGAACGTTCGTTAGTTTTGTTAATCATGATTCTTTATACGACGTTTCGTTAGTCATGATTCTTTAGTCTTGATTTCGGGATGAAAATTTGTTGTGTGTGAACACGCTGCTGAAGGATAATTGTACACTGCAGGGTTTGCAAAGGTTGCAACAATGGGTGCAAATTATTTCCTTACCAGCAGACCTACAGCACAATGAACTGCAATGTATTAGTGCTTCAACACTGCATTCAGAATCGTTGGAGTGAAGTCTTACTTCACTTAGACTTGGTTTACCTTGGTGTCAAGACTTGAAGCTTTGGCATATGTGCCCCTCTTTTTGCACATATACTGTATATTTAATTTTGTTTTCAAAAACATAGTTGAAATAGTGTTATATTCCTGAAAGACAATGGTCATTATACTTCTAACTCATGCACAATGGTACCATGGTTTCTTTTAACCCGTTCGCTTCGAGATTCTGAAATCTCCATAGACTTTGTACACAACCCACCCGGTTCCCGTAGTCACTCAAGGGGTTAATAGCATAAAGGTGAATTCTTCCTTTGAAAACTTCTAACTTCTAACTTTTGTTCACAACTTCACAGGTCATGGCAATTCCATTATTTTACAGTGGTTGTTCTCAAACTCAAAGAGTCAAAGGAAGAAATTACCAAGCTTTGAAAGACTGTGGTTTATGCAGGGTCATGTGGACCATCAACTCTGATTCCAATGAATCCAATCTAAACTCTTTTTTATCCAACCATCCACTTTGGTGTAAACCGGCATGTTTGCAGACATGTTTCATGTCAAACATTCTTCCCTGACATTACTTCCGCTCCCACTTTTTACCACATTAATATTTCCTTTTCTTTTACCTTTAAGTAATTTTTCTGGAGCTCTTTATTCTAAATTGCTTCTCCACAGGTTTCGGTACTTAGTTGAAATCCCGCAATCGGCATGAAAGAAGTTTGTTTATTTATGTTTATGTTCCCTTATTGTATATGGTGCCTGAGATAGAGTGTGTGCATATTATATATTAAATACTAATAATACTAATAATAGATATTTATAGAGCGCATATATTGCAATAAAGCCTCTAAGCGCTATTATTGGGGATGGTGTGGCACGAACGGATGGACGCTTGACTTCAAATCTAGAGGTCGTGAGTTCAAACCCGGTTGATGTCTCATCATTTATGTCCTTCAGCAAGACATTTAATCCGTATTGCTGCTCTCTACCCAGGAGTATAAATGGGTACCTGGTTGGGTGTTAATTAGCCTGGGCGCTATCATATGGCTGCCATTGGCTAGTATGCTCCCCGGGGAGTTGAGATGGTGCGCAAGATAATTGTGCGGGTTTGAACTGTACCAGTTATGACCAGGGTAATAATACAGCGCATAGGGACGTGCATTTGCAATGTGATATGCGCTATATAAAAACTGTGTATTATTATTATTATTATCCCGGTAACACAATGCAATCATTCCTTCACTCCCAAAGTTGCCACTCCCTAGAGAGTATTCAACAAATTGTCTTCAGCACATTAATAATTGTTGAATCGTTTGATTATTTTTTCAAAATACGCCATGTCAATATTTAAATTACATTTACATTTTAGTATAGCAATTAGCATATTTAGGTTGATGTTGTGTGTATTAAATCTTCTAATTGTCTTTAGCAGGATACACATTGCTAAATCGTTCTATTAGTGCTTTTAAAAAAGGGATATACTTGCCTTTCCACCTAAGTATATATGTATGACATTTAGAAGTGGATTGAAGCATCTAGATACTCAATGTACACTGAGCTAGCATGAATGTTACAAGGTAGACCTTGCTTTGCTAAATTTAGCTCCCCCTCTGATCTTGCCCTTCTAATTGCATAAGATTGAGGAAGGGATTAAATTGATTACTCAGTCCTGAAGACAGATAATTACTAACAACACTGCACTAACAGTCAATGGCATTAGACTCAATTTAGGAAACTAGTACTTAAATTACAGTGCGTTTTTTCATGTTAACATGTTAACATGTTAACATGTTAATGTTAACATTTCATATTAGCAGTATAATTAGCACAGTGGTGAGGTGAGGGGTACATAAATAGTACAGGTACGTCAAACTGAGAATAAAGTTAGGGTATCTATATGGGTATACTTGAAAGGTCTCAATGCATTGTCAGTTAGTTTTTAAATGTTTATTATTAGTTATTAAAGAAAATTCACGGAAAACTATTATCCGGAAAGGATATGGAAGACAAACGAGACAAAATCTCATTAAATATTCCTCATCCTAGAAGAAAACAAAAGAATCTTCCCATCATCCCATAAACCAGCTTCCTAGGCTGACCATCCTGCAGAGACCCCCATCCCACCCTGACTGTAAGTAATACAGGTGCACAGGGCGCAGTATAAAAGGATGTAAATGGAAAAAATGAGACAAAACTAATACATGTAGTCTTCATCTTTGAAAAAAACAAAAGCATCTTCCCATCACCCATAAACCAGTTTCCTAGGCTGACAATCCTGCACTGACCCTCATCCCACCCTGACTGTAATACTGATGCACAGGGTGCAGTATTAAAGGATGTAAATGACAATTGAGACAAAATCTAATAGTCTTCATCCTTGAAGAAAACAAAAGCATCTTCCCATCACCAATCAACCAACTTCCTAGAGCTTTCTACACCGACCCTCAACTCAACTTGACTGCAATACTACTAGTGCACAGGATGCAGTATAATAGTCCAGGTTCAAGTTTGACAGCAATTGACATCCGTCCTAGCCCTCAACTTCCTATTCCCATTCAGACGTCAGTAATAGTATTTTGGTGAATTACGCAGTTTGTCTCTTTCTCTCCCCCTTTCTCTTGTCTTTTCTACAGTAAATTTAGTTTGAATGTCTATCTGAATACAGGAAGTGGTTTTTGTACTATAAAAAGTTCAGGGGTTCTTTATTTGTCACATGTAGGCAACCTGCCCATTGTGGCATAAGCGATTTATAATTCGGAGGTTGGGCCAATTAAATGAAGCAAAAATAGATCTGGAACGACTATCCAAAAGTCTCACAAAGATTACACATTTGTCACATCTGATCCATTGTATTGCTTCCTTATTCTCTCTACAAAATGCTTAAATTTCAAATGAATGGAGACAACTTGCTGATCATAAATAATGTATATATGTGATTCACGTGACGTGCACACAGCACATTGTCTGTAGCCATTTTTTTTTTTTTTATCCATTTAAAGAACATTCAGGTTTTACAATGTACTCTATATGGAAGCTAGCTCAATCTTTTTCATGCAAACTTCTTCAAATTATGATTAATTTTCAAGAAAGAGTTTAATATATTCATAATTATGTCTCAAAACTCAAAAGTCAAATCAAGTTAGTATACAACTACGGACACCACCATGCGATGGATGAGCCTGCAGAACAGTATACATGTATAATACAGATTAAATACATATAACATGCCTATTGAATTGTGATTAATTTTCAAAAAGAGTCATAATTATGTCTCAAAAGTAATGTAGTAAAGTATGCAACCACTGACAGCGACACCACCATGCAATGCAATGGATCAGTGGATGAGCCTTTGGTACAGTACAGTAACTGCCAGTAACTGCACCTGATACGAGAGTGCAAGTGCGACCAATTGAATTAATCTTCCCTTAACGACAAATATCCTGATTGATGAATGTCTGGGACTGCCTGCCGACTCCCACCATGATCTCCTACTCTTCCCCTACTGCTAATCTCACAACTCTTCCCATGACTCACTGCATCCCAGCACCTGGCAGCTAGAACTCTGCACCCCACCACACTGACACAAAATTGACCCCTGACCCTTGCGGAGTGGGGACCCTGGGTTAGAACCTGGGTCACACTAGGCTTGGTTCTTTTGAAGTTTGAAGAACCCATTCACATCTAGAGTTAGACCATTTTCTGAAATAGTCTAGACTCTCAAAACCATACACATTTTGTATGTGAAAATACTAACACAAACTAATCACTTTAAATGGTTAGACATACCAGTCTAAGAATCCAGATTCTGGTTCAGAATCAGGGCCACTTTCAAGTTTAGAATGTGACAGCTGATCTCCTAACATGTCAGCAGGCATTTGGTTACCCAAACAATTGCAATAGACCAGATACCTAGATATTAAAACTAAGAGAAGATCAAAGTGTGATAAAGAAAGTGTGGTTTAAAAAGAAATAAAAGGCCTCAGATACTTCAAACATTGATAATTAACTCTTACAGCACTGCCAGAGATGCAAATTAGTTTACAATCTCCCAGATACAATCAACTGGATTAAGCCTGGCTTAAACGCTAATGTCAATTTAAGAAGAATCCAAAGTTTGATCCTTGGTATGAAAGGTGTACCAGAGCCTCACAGCTCCCACAGTTCTGAGGAGCTTCTCAGACAACAGCAGGATACTTGGGGAGACCCTTATTACGTAGTCTACTGTGTAAACCTGGTTCGTTCATGATTGTGTCTAAATCTAGAAGACTGGACCTCTAGGCTCTAGTTCTCACAAAATTCATATGTAACTAGTTGGTCCCGAAAAGTACTTGGGCTGAGGCCTATATAATATATGAGAAAGGAGACTGTGTATTGTACCAAAATAAGTTTGTCTTCGCAGTGCAGCTCTGGGTTAAAACTAGATTCTTGAACGGCTTTGAATGTTTTCATCATTTGACCAACTGTAACCTGGTAACTTACTATAACTGTAACCACAAAAACTTCTTATTAAACTAGTTAAACATATTACACTAGCTAATGCTATACATGTATTTCATTATTTTGAGTACTGCCTTTAATCACATCTGGACAACACATGTTGGTCTGACTGAGCCAACCAACAGGACCATTTGATTTGACCACAATTCGAGCAGTGGGTCCATTCATTGTCCCTCCTTGGACCAATCCAATGCCAAGGTAAATCGAAAGGCTCACATCATGACCTCTTGATGCATAATTATTTACCTTTTCACAGTAATTAAGCCTTCAAGCAATATTCACTGTTGCCTAATTACAGAAATGGTCATTATTTCTCCCGATTTGAGCCTTTCAATCAATCAACAGTTAAACATGATCACCAATTCCAATAAAAATGTCCTAGGCATTAGTGTGTAGGTAGACCTGAGAAGCATACAAATTAATTAAATTGTAATTTGTTTCAATGTCCCCGCAATTTTAGATAAACTTCCTGTTATAATTACATTTTCCCATTTTCATTTTGAGGAAAAGTGAAAATGACCTTGTACTAATGGAGGGACTTGTGACATGCTCCAAGCCAGTACAGCACTGTAATCTGAATACAACCTTGAACAACTTGGAAAACAAATACATTTTCTCCCTCATCAAATATGATTTATTGCATCCATTGATAATACTAGCTTGAAATCAATGCATTATTTGTACAGATTAAAGACAACATAATTTTGTGAAACATACATTCTCCATAAAACCCAGATGGTGCAAAGAAACGGTTCATGCAGAATGCTCTGCTTAGGTTTAGTAGCAAAGCCATTCAACTTGTGGGGTGTTCCATGTAGCCATGGTAGCACTGTCCTATGAATACACACTGTACGTATAGTATGTAGTTCATAAGCAGTGCAGAGTCCTACAGCTCTAGGCAAGCTAAAGAACAATCTTTGGTGGGGAAATTAGAAAATAAATTGCCTGAAACCATGGAACAAATCTGTCAAACACTTCAAAGGAAATATAATTCATACAACCATGAATTAAATATCAATTCATTTGTCATGAATGATATGCATGCATTAACATATGTTATTGTGTTCTCTGCCAAGACTTATTTTGACTACCTGATTCACAGAACATCTTTTCTTTTGGTATCCAAGGCAGAACAAGTACTTCTACAAGTATTTGTACCAGTTATATCTGAATTCTGCACCCTATACAGCCACATGTACGCACCCCATGCAGATATCGGGACTAAAAATACCAGTTTGATGATAGCAATCCTGATAAATCTTTGGTGTCAAGAAGGGCTCCACTCGGTTTATTATACCTGCTCCTCATTACTCTCCCCTGGGGGACCCGGCCTGTCAATACACATTCATGTTTACATAAACACACACATTCACACATTTGGCCTGTGTGTGCTACTTATTTCATCAGGCACGTTATATTACTGCGGTACTTCCAGGTTCCCCAATTGTGGGCCTACAATGAGCCACAAGTGAGCTTTTACACAGTGGTACTAAAAAGTGCAATTGGATATTAAATTTATTAGCAAATCGTGCGCTTGTAAGAAAATAGCAGATATAATTGCTCTGATGCCCTATCCTCATTAAAGTCTTTCTTTCCTACAGAACTAAGCCATCAAGGAGGGTGCACAAGATGTCTGATCATGTCTCGAGCTGGAGTCTATGTCTCTGTGAACTTGACGAGCTCATGTTATACAGGGCTCCACACTCACCTTTTTAGTCAGTGGCCCGGTCGGGCCAGTGAAATAGTTTATTCTGGTGGCCCGAACGAAAATTTACTGGCCCCAAAATTGTATTTCATAAGTAAGCTTTTTACTTTTCAAAATATCACTCTTTCCTAATCAAAACCTGTGATTACAGATGAAGCATGACATGAAAGAAAACAAGATTTTTTCATGAAAAATCTGCTTGCCCGATCTGGCCACCAAAATATGACTTTCATACATTTTGCTGGCCCCAAGTGCAATTTCACTGGCCCTGGGCCAGCGGGGCCAGTGCGAGTGTCGGGCCAGTGCGAGTGTCGAGCCTTGTGTTATCTTAATCTTAATCCAATAGTGGATTAACCCCTTGTTGATAAGTTATTACAAGTTCCATAGGCTTAATACATGGCACACCAAGTTCCTATAGCAATTGGTACTTCATAGGACATGCTGACGAGTGCATACATGTATGGTATACTGAACAGGATTGTTATATGTGACCCGCTATAGCAAAACCCGGCACTTGTTGGTAATTCATGTTTTGAAGAAAGAAAGAATTTTTTGTTCACCATACAATGTGTGTAAAAAGACCTATGATTGTAAAATTTAAACAATCATATCTTCGCCAATTATTGACCAATTAGTTAGAACAAAGCATCAAATGAAAGCTTGTGATGAGGCCTTTCTAATGATGTGAAAATCTACATTTTAGATTTTACCGACAAGTGCCAGGTTTTGCTATAGCTGGTCACATATCATAGCATATCTGAAAACCCTAAAAAATTCACCCTTATTCTATAAATTGCTGTACAATTGCACTCAATATTGTGTTCAATCTTACCATTCCACCACAAAGGCTGACCACCACATTAGATTCCTCATGTCCGTTAACCACGTCCCGCATAAAAACAGTGCATGCTACTATCCACATCATGCTCATCCACGCAGTCCTTCCCCGAGACGTGGAGGTTGAACGACGGCGAAAGAAACGACGTATCGTGATCCAACTCAGGTGGAACTGCTCACCACGAATGCATCCAATAAATACTTGGCGGAGCTTGCGGTGCGGAGGGTCTCTCGCTGCTCCGAGAGTTCTATGGCTTCTCTTTGTGGAAGTGATGCCCACCCTCGTGGGGTGTAGTACCCTCCTCGTTTATCCTCATGGGAGTCACAATGTCATAAGAGGTCCACTTTGGCAAGGGCACACCTCCTTCAAAAACAAAAGAAAGAACAATTAAAACAAATTAATGATGAATAATGGAATTTACTGTAACCATTTATAGGGCAATCATCTATCCTTAAGTCTTAGAAATCGATAAAAACGTGGAAAGAAACCTTTATTAACATCAAAAGAATCCTGTATTATCATGGAAAGAACGAACCCAGTCTTTTGTTTGATATTGGAACAGTTAAGGATTATTGACATAGAAAAGTAAACCCAACCTATTTGGATAGAATGGTCAAGAGGTTCATTGCATTGCCGAGTTAGCTCGCAAGCAACACGAGATAAAGAATTTGAATCCTCAATCATTCACACACATCTTTGCCTATACATTGACTACGTATGTGTGATAATGATATGCTACAATGTCTGTTTCACGGCTTGGTGTGGCACATCTACTTGTACAAAGTATTGTAAATGGTCCTGGTAGGTGTGGGGAGGGTTTAACAGAATGAATTACAAATTGTGTCACAAAAAATGTGTGTAATGTGTGTACATGTGTATGTGTGTGCGTGCGCACACGTGGTCGTATGTGAGTATGTTTATGTAAATGTACTTTGATACATGTGTAAAAATGCACCTGTATCTGTATGTTTGTGTGTGTATTCCTATGAGTGTTTGTTTGTATCATGTTTCAATTCAATTAAAAACGTTATTTTAGACTCAACCGCACATGGCAGGTCCATGACCATGAAACGGCATAAACGGTAAATGGTCCATAGTCGCATACATACAACCACCAAGCTGATGGGTGTCATGGACATGGGATGGGGGGGGGGGGGGGGGGGGGGGGGTTAGAAATAAATGACAGCACACAGTCACAGGTGATTAATCAATTCATCATATTATCAGGCACCTTCATTCATCCATTCATCTGATGAACTTCTTCACAACCATTCATCATTACCACGGTGTTATGATGTCACCTCTACTCAAACAATCCACTAGGATTAAAGTCTACTAACTGTGCCGGATTAACACTTTAGCTCAAACTTACCTCCAAACTTGCTGGTCGAGGCTGAAGCGTAACGAAACAAAACGAAAAAGTGTAGAAGCGGCAGAACCAACCAAAACCATACAAAAAGTTTTCGACTCATGATTGCTGCTATTGTTTTCGACCAACCAACACTGCACAATGGACTTACTCCCCTGCTCCTTCCATTCATAAACCAATCAGCTGGATAATGGGTTAGGCTGAGAGCCAAGAATTATGATAGTCCAAAGTGGCACCACTCCAAAGAAAAAATCCGAGGGTCGGCTAAAAACCCTACGCCCGACGACGGGGTATATTCACCATATCCGCGCACTATTTATTACCGGTACTCCAGTGGATATATCCATACAGTATACACCTATACCCCATACGCCTTGCCAGGGCCGAACCATATGATCCAGGGAACTCGCTCAAAGTGTTCGCAGATTGCACTTTGTAAGCTCCCTCGTACCCGCTCCCTACGCTTCAACACACACAATCGCACACAGTCATGAACGGACGGCTTAGCTTTCAGTCAGTCGGTACCTTAGGCCACGCCTCTACTTAGCCCACAACTAGCCAATCAGCGCGGCTAAAAGTTTTGTCAACTTGGTCTGGCATGCGACAATTTCTTTTCACACAAACTTTGGCGAATAAACGACAGTTTCCTTTAGAAATGTTGATATCGTAGGAGTTTAGTCAACTGAACTACTGCAGTCCAACGTGAGAGCCTTATTCATGTGCAACTGCAAGGAATATTGCTAAAACTCTACGATTCCTTTAAATCAAAAACTAGTAGTAGCAAAAACATCATATTCATTCCATTTTACAGTCCAATTACAAATAAGAAGATTTGTTTATGGAGGATCGTTATAAAAACCTTTTAAAAAGTTCGGAAACTCAAGTTTGATCGATTATGTCTCCTTTCTACTGAAATCATGTTGATTATATTTGGTATCGCTTGATAGGGTGTTTATTATACTGGAGGGTATAGCACGGAATATTACATCCCGAGGATTTTAAAATGCTATTGAGGGAAGAGTAAATAAGTCCCGAGACGAAGTCGAGGGGCTTATTTTCTTCACGAAATAGCATTTGAAAATCCCGAGGGTAGGAATATTCCGTGATTTTCCCGAACGACAAATTGAACAACTGTTTTATCATCTGACTGTCAAACACAGGGGTATAATATTGCCATTGTATATCGAAAAATATTTACACCGCAGCGGGCATGTACTGTATTTACTAAGTCATGTGATAATCCTCTTTATCATATCTGTAAACTTTATGGGGTATGCGCAGTAATATTTGAGAATGAAGTGACATTTTGTAAAAATACGCAGAAAACATTTATTTTGGAAAGTTTGATTCTCATGTTGTTTCGACGTTTAATAACAATTATTAGATACTAATACTATTGCATACGGTATCAGTAGAAAGCCTGCTCAATTATCTTTCCAATTACACCTCACTTGTAATGATTACGAAAGCCGGGTTTGTACATTAAAGGTGAATAAGGGAGAGGATCGACTGCGAAATGTTACAAAACTGGATTTGATCTTGTGCAAATATGTGTATGGAGGGGGGGGGTGGGGGGGGGCTGGGCCTTGGAGTTTCTAAAACGGCCATAACTAATTAGGCAAAAACACACCCAAACATTCGGGCAAAAGCGTGTCTTTTTTCGGGGAAAATCATATCGTATTTGGCAAACTCATATCATATTTGGGAAAAGTCATAACTTTCAAGTACGTCATTTCCGGGCGGTTAAGTGATAACCTTTGTTTTTTGTTTGTTTCTTGTGTTTTTGCTTGTCCGGTAAAATATGGGGAAGATTGTATTTTAAACAGACCTCAGTCCCCTGGGGGAAAAATATGCCCCTACGCCCCTGGCTGCAGTCCCCCACAACCCCCACCTCATACGCCCATGGTTGCAGTCCCCCAACCCCCACCTCATACGTCCCTGGTTGCAGTCCCCCAACCCCCACCTCATACGGCCTATGGTGGTATTGCTTGTATGATAGGGTGTTACTAAGTCCATTTATGTTATCTGATTTGGGGCCCCGTTGCCAGAAAGAGATAAAATCGATCGTAAGTTACGATTGATCGTAAGTCAGAAAATCGTACGCGTTCACAACCAATCAGATTTGCGCATCTAGAACACGTGATATGACTTACGCTTAATTGCAACTTACGATCGATTTTATCTCTTTCTGCAACGGGGCCCAGGTCAAATACGAGACATTGATTGGCTAACCTCAGTCATTTGATGTTAAGGGATAGTTGAGTTTTGGTAGACTACTTATTTTTTTTGTGAGGCAATGAAAAACTGGAGTGTAAAATTTGAAAGAGCATAATATTTAAATAATAAAATCATCTTTGTTTGATTAAAATCGGTTCAGAGACGGCTGAAATATCCATAAATATAACAATTTGTAATAAACCTGGGGCCCCAGGTTTATTAGAGAATTTTGAACCAGCCGTTAAAAATCCCCAAAAATGCTTCCTCTTTCAAAAAGTCACAAAATATGTATTTAAATAGTTGTTGGTTATTTCTCTATCTTATCACTATTTGAACAAAGCATCACATGCACAATATTTTATTCAAAATGGTTGAAACCGATGAGTGTTTAGGGAGCGCCCTCTTACGTTTTAACGGCTCTTTTTTTAATGATGACATGATTCTTTACTACGTCCATTTGTAATGTTGTGTTCCTTTCTAGTTATAACTATTAGTTTGTAATGTAATGATGCAGGTTTTGGTTACTAAAATTCAGTTTCACCAAAAACTGTTACTCTCCCTTACCAGAACTTAACTAGGCTATTCTTTAAACATACTTTATATCGATAGAGGAGAATTTTCGTTTAGACCGTATATAGATGGCAAACAATGAATGCGATGCTATCGATTGCAGGTCGAGTTATAATTCATGCTACTAAATAGATTGTAGTGTGACGTCAAAATGAGAAAGAGAGATTCTATTATGACGTCACAATGACTTGGCAACATGACATCTATCCAAGCTCAGATATGCTAAAAGTGTCAAGTGTGTTACTTTTGTCATATAACAAAACAGATGTTAACTTTGTTGTGGGGCACATCATGGAATATTCCTCGGGATTTGAAATGCTATTCATGAAGACAATAAGTCCCTCGACCACGTTTTGGGACTTATAATGTCCCATCAATAGCATTTCAAAATCGCCTGTTATTATATGTATCAAGGTGTTTTTTTCTCAACTTCAAGTTTTATCGCCGATAAATGTTTTTAAACATGAATGAATACTGCATAATATAGTGTATACTTACTTATCCTTCCAAGGAGACCTAATTATGTAATGACTATCATGTAAGCAGGAAATGCACAGTGAAGATGGGTACGTGGGAGATTCGACTTTGAAACGTTACAAAAAATGCGTTAATTTGATTTTGTGAAATGTAACGCTTTGCATCGAACATCCACTTTCGCGGAGATATTAGTTTTGGTCGAACAGAATTTTAGTAACTAAAACTTGTACGTTATCATTAACATTTAACAGTTATAATTCAATGTTGCTTGTATGGTGGTAAAGAACATAATATAAACGGTTACTCAACTGGGTCGTTTTTAGTCAAAAAGCAGCCGTTAACACAAGAGGGCGCCCTACAGACACATCAAGTTAAAACAAAAATTTATCATAAAAATGTGAATGTGGTGTTTAGAGATCATCAAAAACAATTTAAAAACCCTTTTGGTACATTTTTAAAAATGTGTAGGATTTTACAATAATTATTTTCTCAAATTATTGAATAAAAGTTAGTCCCAAACATGTATTCCATTTGGGTATACTTATGGATATTTCAGTTGTTTCTGAACCGATTTTGATCAAACAAGGTTGATTCTGTCTTTACAACTGTGTGCTCTCACAAATTTTACACTTAGCTTTCCAATAGCTCACAAACATATTATTTCTCGAAGCGCCCACTAAACCAAAACTGAACTATCCATTTAACTTGCATAACCATTGTCGCGTTTAGCCCCATGTGCATGCAAACCTGCTTATTTATGATGTATAATTCGGGGCCGTATTCATTAAACAAAACAAAAATCTCACTACAACTTTGTTCCATTCTACATCTATTTGATATTTTTATGATCATTCATAGGCTCAAAAGATACGTACAATGTAGCAAATTAGTGCTTATCCAGATAACCATATAATAAATACAAAAAAGAGTTGCTTACTAAGCCCTATATTCAAAAATCTAAACAAATTAAAATGTTTTAGTATAATCATTGTCAGATTTTTGTTTCTGTTCCAAAGCCTTTTCGAAAATGTCGCCTAAAGGATCAGAGAGGGCGACAATCCCGTTTTATTTGATATGTTATTAATACATTAATTTTAGAGTCAAGCTTTCTCATGATGCTAAAAAATGTTACAATAATTAAGTTGAAGCAAGAATTCAATTTGTACGCATTTCAATAGTCTAAATCTGGAATTACCAATTATTTGTAGACATAAATAATGTAATTATCATTTAAGGATCCAGGCCATTATGTTAATAGTTTTTGGCAAGTGCGCTGTACGTGTTATTCCCAAGATCACTTAATGTATATATACTGGCATTAAATGATCACTATTATGATTGCCCCTCCCACAGCTAAAAAACAACAACAACAACAACACAGTCACAGCAACAAATACACAAACAGACACACCAACAAACAAACCAACAAACAAAAAGTTTGTAACTGATTTTTTTTCTTCTTCTTATATCTATTCAAAACCTGCTCTTCTTACAACTCTTCTTACAATTCTTCATGTAACACTTTATTAACTGACCTATAAAATCTTCAGCTACGATTTAAAAAAAACACTTCATTTTTGCATAATTATATAGGTCCTCTCCTCCATTATTTTTCTCCCTAATATTTGAATATTAAACCGCAGAATTGAAGTAAATGAAGCCAGTTATTAAAGGTTATGTTAATTTTTTTAATTGTATGTGTTGTTTTGCTCACGTATTCCATGAATTGTTCCAAAGGAAATGTTCCTTTAATAGATCATCAATCGTATAACCGGCACATAATCTATACGCTTGTGATAAATTGGAATAATATTACTTTAATGTATGTGATGCAAGAAACATATATGAATATGTAAATAGTTTGCCAACATTCTGCCTCTTCATACTCAACATCCTTATTGTGTGGTTTGTTGCTATATTTTCCTGTAATGTGCTGAAATGCTTATTTAAGCTTAATTTTATCTTTAATTATGAAACAGGCACCTCTTTCATAAATAGGTGTCAATCGAACGCTTTATGATGACCTATTATTTTGTGTGTGTTCTATATAGGTTGTTTTTGTTTTTGTATGCACCCTGTCATTGATAAACTATTCAAATGCTTTTGTTATCTGAAAACGATTTTAAGCTAAAATTTATTGTATCTACGTCATATCTACGTCACTAAAATATTACACTGTACTTAAGGAATAGCGATTTGCTAAAATATATTTTAGTGACGTAGATATGACGTAGATAAAATAAAATTTAAAATACACCCCCTGGGTTATTGTAATTTCTTTGACTTGATAAATAAAGATGACTTATATGAAAACTGAGTAGTAAATTTCGATTGTCCTCTAGGCTCTACCTCGCAATGCAAAACTTACTTTCCATTTGATTGGGTAGGCTTTTGCGGAGAAAGAACCTTTTCTTTATAAAATGTGAGAAATGTTTTATCAAATCTTGCAAGAGACTTCTGTATAAATAATTCCGAGAGATAACTCGCCAGAGATGAAGTACCACAGCAACCAAGTCACTGATCGGAGCATTTGTGGAAGAGCGCCATCTATGGCGAAGTGCATCACCTTGGTAACATCTACAATACAGCATGCAAGCTTCCTGACTGATCGCATCGAGCAGAATAGCAATAGGTACCGACAAAATGTATGAATGATCACGTCTGGATGACGGTTCGTAATTAAAATGTCACACAGGTAAGTGAAACGTTTGTTAATGTGTATAAACATAAAATATTTCAATAAAGTGGAGAGGCGTTTATTGAATTACGAGATCAAAATCAATCCGGAAATAACGAGAGTGCAAGTCTCGGCCCCACACGTGTAATTTGATGTGTGTTTCGATTCTGAGTATGATTGAGTAACCCCCGCATCGGCACACTAACACATTTCCGACAGTTTAAGACTTAAAAATTGTACACATTTCTTGAAATTGTACTCACACATTGAGAAAATAGTGCAGATTCCGATGCGATGATCAGATTTGCGATGTATTAATTATATTTTGAGATAGCACCTTCGAACGCGCGCGTGGTTTTTTGGCTTCACAAGTTCGAAGTGTTTTTAATACCGGCACCCCCTCAACTCTCGTTGACAATGCACGCAACTCCAAATTTCTTGTGCGATGCTAATTTTATTGGCATCATTTCACAAATTTACTCGTAGCGGACGATCTACGCATTATTTCTCCTCAAAATTTCGACCAGTTTAGTTTTTAAGGGTAGCGCGCATCATCACATTCACATGCGCGATTTTTCACAACACACGCAAAAACAAATATTACGCGGTGTGCCGATATTAAAAACAGTGCCGATGTGTAGTACACCTACCATACACTTTGCTGCGTGTTGTCTGTTGTCGGTTGAACTGTGTTGGCATGTTGTTTGACTTTGATTGAAAAAGTTTTGATGACTGGGGTATTTCGTTATTGTATGTATGTTAATCAACACATTAACATTGATAAGGATTTGGTGCATCTACAAACTGTGTTTTCCACTTTTCTGGACATATGCCAAATATGGAAAACAAATCATGAAAATGGGTGACATTATTTTTTATTAATTTTTCTTACATTTTATTCACTGAAATTTAATCTACATATAAACACTCCCATTTGCCATTAACCTTCAAACTAATTGATTTCATCATGTCCCCTTTATCTGTAATCTTTCATTGACAAATCTCAAGTCATACTCATACTCATTGCATAGTCGACAATCAACATATTACTTTAGTAGATCGACAAATCTATCGCTTTCATGGCCTTTTTGACATTATTATTGTCATGTTCACTGTCGGCATTCTAGCGATAGACGCTACCCATACACTTTGCCTTGAGAGCCAAGAACACCGTAAGTCCACAGTAAAAGTTACTTACGGAAAATCAGTTGACTTGCACATAAAAAACAACATATTTTCGTACTTTGCGCGACATTTGTAGCCCTATCAATACATTTAGGGCCACTATAATACTTTAACTCACCGATCTCGTGTGTCGCTATACATGTCATTTTATAATTACGGCGATTTGGGAGATTTTACAACGATTTTCCATCACTCTTCGGTCTTTCGCGGTACTTTTTTTTCAAACTGCATATATAATGACTGTGCATCCATATGCGCGAACACTTTTTTCAGAAACTTAGGCAGCTAGGTACGGTACAGCGTACGCTGCAAAGCTGCTATACAGAACTTGGCGCCACTGCCTAAGTTTCTGAAAAAAGTGTTCGCGCATACGGATGCACAGTCATTATATATGCAGTTTGAAAAAAAAAGTACCGCGAAAGACCGAAAAAGAGTGATGGAAAATCGTTGTAAAATCTCCCAAATCGCCGTAATTATAAAATGACATGTATAGCGACACACGAGATCGGTGAGTTAAAGTATTATAGTGGCCCTAAATGTATTGATAGGGCTACAAATGTCGCGCAAAGTACGAAAATATGTTGTTTTTTATGTGCAAGTCAACTGATTTTCCGTAAGTAACTTTTACTGTGGACTTACAGTGTTCTTGGCTCTCAAGGCAAAGTGTATGGGTAGCGTCTATCGCTAGAATGCCGACAGTGAACATGACAATAATAATGTCAAAAAGGCCATGAAACTATGAAAGCGATAGATTTGTCGATCTATCGACATAGTAGACATAGATTCTAGTCATAGACTCATACTCATCTAAAAAAAAGGCTAAACTAAAGTCTAAATCATGGCTAAAGACTTTTGTTGAATTTCTGCTTTTGCCAATTTTTTGTTGCTCTAATTTAAATAACTTATTTGGACAAGTATTGAAATTTTGCGCATATTGAAACTTCACGCATCATAACAGCGATACGTACAAATTAGGGCATTCTCTACCAACAGGCAACACATGCCCACGACCACACATAGCTATATTACAATAGCGTTGTGCGGAGATCAACCTCTTCCGCCTGCTGTACCGTACTACTATCCAACACAAAAAAAATTTTGTCAGCCGATTCCTACCTCCATTTACCAGCAAATGCAAAAAAACTTTCGTTTATGTGATCCACAATTCATATACTTTGATAATAATTACCGACTGTTGTTCTGAAGACCGCAAAATGTAGAAAAAACAATTATTTCCCGTCCGTTTTCCTTACCGATGCGTACTAAAACACAGCATTCAACTGTTGAGCGGTACAGTATACGAATGGGTGGTATGCTTATCTCCAGCGTATTAGCGTAATTGCGTGTAAATGGTCCAACTGATTGGACCATTTACTTTAGTAGATGTGCCCACGACTACCAAAGCGTGCTCAGATTTGGCAGGCAGGCATGCATGACTAAATGTACAGGCTACAGATGTTCTAATCTTCTATACACATTTTAAAGAGCATTGATCAGTTCTTTTTAGTCATTCATGCCATGTTGTGGGCACGTGTTGATAGAGAATGCCAAAACTAGAACACGTACACGGTGACAGAAATTGTCAAATGAAAGGACACATATTACTTGCTTATCTACCAAAAAATTAGCAAACACTGAGCGTTAATTCTGGAGAAATACTCACTATAGTAGAACACTATACAGTAGAACAGATTTTGTTTGTTATCGAAAGGCTGCCCAAAATGTTTCTTTATTCGACCTACCCTTCAAATTTACTTTCGGATTGCGCAATTATCTCTGTAGATAGCTTGACAACGCTGTGCGTGCTAAGATGCTAATGCGCGCACAATTTTGCATCTTCACACTACCATTGAAATAAAATGTAAAGGGAGTGTATTCTTTATTTGCTTTTCACCGGTTTATTTTTCCAAAGAACAGTGGAAATCAAAAGGTTTGCATTCACACCTAATCCTGACTCTGCTGAATCTGGCGTTAGAAGGGGCAATCAGTGTATGACAGTTCAGTTAACGTAAAAGAGGCCTGGACAGAATAATTGATCTAATCACTCCACCTTCTCTTGACTGGCCTACTGAAAACTTGAGATTACAAGTTACACTCAGTAGTGAGTTGGTGTATATTTCATTTTGATAGACCTACATTTTTTTTGTGCAGCTACTTCCAGAAGCAATGGCTTGAGGCCCAAGATAGCCTCACCGATCTCCTGCAGCAGGAGATACCCCCAGAGCCCCCCAAGCCAGAGAAGGACCGGCTCACCGCCTTCCAGAACATCGCAACCCTCTACCTCAAGTACCTGCAGATCTTTCGCAGGCTCGAGGAATGCTACGATCAGATCGTGCATCCGCAGAAGCGGCGGGTGCTGCGCCGCATGCTGGACGGCGTCATGGGGCGACTCATGGAGCTCAAGAATGAGATGGTCCTGCTCGAGTTCTCCGAGTTCCACTACTTCGACGACATCCTGTCCGATCTCAAGCTCACACCGGTAAGTAAGACATTGCTTGTAGAGAGTATAGTTCATCTTTGGGTACATGTAGAGTTAATATAACCCGTTATTTAACCCATTCAGTTACTGGGTTGGGTCAAATTTAGCTCATAGACTCCTAATTTAATGACGTCAAATGACACAAGCAAACAAGGTGAATTTTAACCTACTAATGAGAAATCGGGTCATGAAGTAGTTTGAATAAATCAAAATGCTCAACTGGTAAATGTAAGAAGTGTCTTGTTAAATTTGAAAATGTTTTCATGTCTTCTGCAATTTAATGTGCAATTACTACTCCCTGGGGAGCATACAGCCAATGATTAGCCACCCAGGTGCATTGGCTGGTTAGTCAATTAATGCCTCACCCTACCAGGTACTTCGTACTCCTGGGTGTAAAGCAGCAACTACGAATGAAATGCCTTGCTGAAGGACACAGCTGCCTCGGGTGGGAATCGAACCCACAACCCTCATGCTGAAAGACGAAGGTCCGAACCAATAAACCACGACACTCCTGTGTGATATTTTCTCTTTTAATTCTTTAGTAATTTTCCTCCCCTTTACTTCTTTTCAACCGAATATGAATCCAGAATGACATTGAGATACCGATCCCAAAGTACTTCATCAACGAGCGGTCCAAGGTGCTGGCTGACCGGGAGAAGCTTCTGGGCCAGATTCTGGCCAAGATGGGACCCCCGGAGGAGAAGACCGAGGAGGTCAAGATGTCAGCCGACGAGGCCATCCGCATCATCCAGGTCAGTGAGAAAAGTATTCAGTGGTTGACAAAAATATACATACATAGATATCTAACATATATTTATTTAATTTATGTATTGTTGTTGTATATGTTTGTACTTATTGTTCATACTATTTGATGTGTTTTTGTTAATGTATCAGATTTTTTCACTGTATATTGATTTTAATATGTAAATTTGTGAACTATTTTTAACAATCAAAATGAACATCAATTCTTTTTGTATTCCCGTCCGGATTCAGGTGCATGAAAGGGCACGTCAGGGGCGACTCCGTGCAAAGTTCATGCGTGAGATCAGACTACAGGAGGAGCGTGAGAGGAATGCAGCGAACCGGGGTGCACCAACTCTCGACACAGAACTAGCTGCTGTCAGAATTCAGAAGGTATGTATAAAGCTATAGTCAAATGCTAACAGCTGTTCTATGATCTTCCAATGGTAGTATTTCTGTACTTTCTGTACTTTTTTACAGTACGCAGCCTACCAAAACAAAATTGACAAATGTGGCAACAATGGTCACCAACTGGTGTAGTGGTGTATACGTCACAATATCAATGACATGAAAATACAAATGAAATCCAGTTTCTGCCTTTTTGTTGTTGTTTATCACGTGCATAGCCTAGAACTTTAAAAGACATTTTTTTCCTTCTGAAAATTGAAGCTGAACTAGTGAAAACATTAATTTGTAGATCATCTAATATCTTGATATGTGTTATTGATGTAATGAATGAGTTTATGGATCATAATCTGAATGTTTTTTGACAATAGGCATTTCATGGCCGTTGAGTTTGAGTGATTAAATGAGCTAGATTAAATATTTATCTTTAATTATACAACTGAATGTACTTTTGCATATTTTACATTTTCTTGTTGTTATTTTGTCTAGATATGGAAGGGATTTGCAGTCAGGAAGAGAATCAAGAAAGACAGAGAGGAAGAGATGAGGTTTATTGGAATGGTGAGTATAATTTGTTTGTACTTTGATGATTTTCACATTTATTTTGTCTTAATATTGTGCATGAAAAGTTGCTTAAATGCATGATCATTTTTGGAAGAAAACCTGCAAATGCAGATTTCAGAATTCATACAAATGGATTTATAAAATAAAAATGGAAATCAATTATTTATCTTTTCAGTCCTTGACCATAACTTGTCCCTACCCTTTCCCCATGATAGGCAACAAACATGAACATACACAATATATAGCTGTCCTAAAGGGGAAGGAAACATGGAATTTTCGCTTCCTTTTACTGAAAAGTGCAGAATTTGTGTCACTTCTAGTCCTATATTTCCTCTTGTGTATCACTAATGAAGGAAATAATCAATGTTTTTGAAACCACTATTAACTGTTTTGACCACTGGAGGCTTCCATGCTTTCCAATTGTACCATCATTATGATACATCATCTGAGCGCATCAGAGCGTGCACTAGCTAACAAAAGTGGGTTATGCAACCGCTGTTGTTGAATCTGCTGCTATGTTAACACTAGAGAACATGTTTTGTAATGATAGCGCTATAAAAAGCATCTTATTATGATTGTTAATGACGAAGATCCCACCGCGTGAGCCAACCAACCCCAAGAACACGCCCCAGCAGCTGGCTGACCGGACCGAGAAGGCTCGACGGGTGACACAGGCAGACCACGAGAGGGAGTACCAGCAGGCCCTGGTCTCCATCAAGACCAAGCTGCGGGAGGTGGAAGGACCAGATGTGAAGGAGACCATGATGGACCAGATCAGACAGTGGTTTATTGAGTGCAGGTATATGTAGAGATTGTATTACTGTAGCACTGTCTATAGTGGCCAACAAATATGTTCCCCCACAGAGGAAAATTATGTTATAGAACCTGTCACCTGTCTACAGTGGCCACTGTTCTTGTTTCCCTTGGGTGGTCACTATACACAGGTTTGGCTGTACTTTGAACCACTGGTGTAGATCTCTGAGCAGTTTATTTTGTTCAGGGAGGGAGGGGGTGGGGGGGGGGGATCTAATCATCCATCCCCCTTGAACAAAACATATTTCTGCAGAGTTATGCCAGCGCTATGAAATAAGTACCTCAATTAACTTTGAACATGAGTTGTATGCCCATATTAGAAGGACAACCCTAGTGGTCTGTATGATCAAGACCAAAGTACATGACCACATTTGAAAGAGTCCACAAAACTGTCTTAACTTGACTAAGATGCATCTTTAGGATGATGTGTTCACTCCCCTATAAGATATCAAATTCATTCAGATCTGCCCTGGCCTTGTTGCTCTGACTCTTGTAGGGGTAATCCCAGGACCAAATCAGACACCGGTTCATAGACATTGAGTGTAGATTAGTACCTGGCCGTGGAAATTCCTATTATGAGTTTGTGTAACTAAGCTTTTTTCATTTGAATAATATAATTTGAATTAACGGTCAACATGTCAATCCTTATATAGTGACCTCTTACGTAACACAAGTTTTGCAATGGAATTATATTGAATTGTTTGAATGTTGATTTCTATTTCTGAATCACGCTTTGTGTCAAATCATTTTGTGAGAAATGAGATATTGAGAATGAAACTTTGGACATGTTTCAATCAAAACTCAACATTGCTGATGTTTCAGACAATATCAATTTATCATCCATTTTTGACAATTTTCAATGTATTCTTGTGCAAACAGAGATGCAACAGGGAAATTCCCGGACTACCCTGATGAAGATGAGGGGGGTTCATCAGCCATCTTTCGAGAAAAGGATCCAGCCGAGGTAATTCACACATTTTAACCTTCTCGATTATGTCATCACCATAGTGCATGGTCCACCAGGTTCTGGAAGGAATGAGTTTTGTACGGTACAGTCAAACCTGCTATAGTGATCACCTGTGTGTGAAGACCAATTATCTAGATTCCCTCTGCATCAGTTCAGTTTAAAGGCACATTAGTGGACCTGCCTAATAAAAGAGGCAAACTTCTGACTATTTTATATGCAGTTTTCAACTATAAAGCAATAATAACTTTTAAATATTGATAATTAATGAAAAACTTATACAATAAAACCTCATTATAACGAGCACCTTGGGCCCATTAATCTACCCCGTTACACCAGATATCTCATTATATTATGGCTTAAAACAGTAACTTACAAAGAACCTGGACCTGGGCAATTACTTTCAATAATCAGGTACCTCGTTATAACAGAGCTTGCTATAAAGAAGTTTTCATTTTAACACTTTCAGTACTGGTCCTGAATATATTGAGGCTGGAGTCTATGGAGAATATGTGTTATACTATAATTACCGTAAATACCGGCGTAATCGCCGCATACGTTTTCCTCGAAAAAACCCTGCAAAGTCGGGGTGCGGCGTGTACGCGGAGATAGTCAAAATGTCACTCTTGACTGGCCTCAAAACAACACATTTCAGCAGGTGTGGGACTATTCGTTGTATTGCACTGTATTGTATTGCGTGATAAAACATTATATAGCCAAATTGTCTACGTTTACCCTGGCCTAGAATGGCTTCTCACCTTTTTTGCTGATATTTGCGAAATCTGATACGTTTTTAACTTCAAAGTTACGAAACAAATGCACACTGCCAGCGCCGCGCTCGTCTAGCTGTCATCGATCTAGCTGCATGCGTTATGAATGCATTGCATTTGCACGTATACGTACATCACAGTACCTGGTTCTCTGTAGTACAGTACAGTACAGTAGGGTTAAATTTCACGCGCCGCCGATTTCATGCTAAAATTTGGCACATTTTCCCAGCCGATTTTCTGGTTTCCCGCCGTTATTCCCGCTTTTTTTGTCGCCAGTTTTCCTAGCGCACTTTTCTCCCACATTTTTTTTCCTTCAATTTCAATGCCCAAAGTCGGCATGCAGCGTTTACGCGGATGCGGCGATTGCGCCGGTATTTACGGTAGATTGTTTTGAATGGGTCAAGTCACACCCCTCTGTATACTCAGCGTTGAAATGGCAAATAGGTTCCAATCTACTGTAGATGATGACAAATTAATACTTATTAACTAAGACACTTTTTTATAAAATTTGCTACAAAAATGGTGATATGAAATAATGATACTTTTTCCTTGTGTAATAGAGACTTCAATTTTGTATGATTTCACAGTTTGTTAGTTTTTTTTGCTCTGATGTTGTACATCTTTCATCACATTTTGTTCATTTTGAATTTTAATTTGAAAAAAAAAATCTTTTCTTCCATAGATTGAAGCAGAGTTAGCCGGCGATGGAGAGGAAAAGGGAAAAGGGAAGAAGAAGGGAAAGAAGAGCGGAAAGAAGGACAAAAAGAAGGATAAGAAGAAAGACAAGAAAGGGAAGAAAGGAAAGAAAGGCAAAGGAGGCGATGATGACGAGGAGGAGGAGGGATTCAAGATGATGCCGTCAAACTTTGTGCCAGAAACCGACGGAGCTGCAAAAGACTTTGGAGGTGAGTGTTCTGTTAAAGGCAGTTTGGATGCATAAATCAGAATACACACTGGCTAAGAGTTAAGCGATGCACATAAACAAGCCTAGTATAGTTCAAAGTGGTGATCTGCGACGTAGCCTCTCAACGCACAACAATCCTTTACCCCATTGAAAAGGATTGGATTTTGGTGTAACGTGCATTCTGCTATAGATCCAAACCAAAATAATTTTGGGACAAGTAAATGCTGAATGGGTTTACTCTTCCATTGCCAAAGAAGCGTCAGCACCACATTATACACAGGTTTCCCATGTTCTGATTTTAGATATCAGGTTTGTATTTAGCTTTTAAAGATTTTATCAAAGGGACATTGGTATTGAAACACAGAAAATGCAACAAATTCAATTTAGGGCTTAATTTTAAGTCGGTTTGTATAAGCCAAAAATGTTTACTTTAAACAGCCATAATAAGTAAACTATTTACTACAACGCTTGTTGGTTGAGGTATAAGAAATTGAAAGCTATCAGAATAAATGAGGTGCATTTCCTACATAACATTTCTCTTTTTCTTCATTCATTCGCTGAAAAATAACAGGGGTGTGGAGAGAGAGAAACGAGGAATCCAACTTCAGCCAGAAGCACGACTCAGAACTCATTAAGGAGGAAAAGCGTCTTGAAGTTGAGGGTGAAATAAGACTACAAGTAGATGAACTGATGAGAACGGAGCTGAAGAATCTCAAGTTGGTAAGTGTGAAAAAATAAACATATGGACAACTTTTCCTTTTTTTTCGGGGGTTTGGGGGTGGGGGGGGGGGGCTTGTGTCTCAAATAATATCCGTTTTGTCTGCTTTGTAAAAGAAAATATTTAGAAAGGAAAGGAATTATTTAACCAGCAACTGAGTTGATTTTTTACAAAAATGTGACAGTACTGCCCAAATAGTAAGAATTCTTACAGATTGGTAAAAAAATTGCAGCTTGTGTTTTTTTTCCAGTTACTCAGTTCAGCTTGGTTTATTCACAAAGTATAATTTGTAATGGGTATCAACTAAGGAACTGTACAAATGAATTATAATAACAGTTAGGTTTATTTCTTTCAAATACATTCAATGCTGACTATCGTTTCTGTTTATCACACAATATACATTAATTTTGTTTTCTACAGGCTGTCGACAGAGACAAGGGGAAAGGGAAGAAGGGCAAAAAGGGAAAGAGCGGGAAGAAGAGTGGAAAGAAGAAGAAGAAGAAGAAGAGCGGCAAGAAGAGTGGCAAGAAGGGAAAGAAGGGCAAGAAGGAGAAGGACCTGACTCCAGACAGGTGAGTCTTTGGCTTTGACCCGACTGGGGCTTGAACCCAGAACCTGCTGGTCCAGAACCTACCTCTGAGCCATGATGGGTCTCTTTCACTAACAATTCGAGGACGGTGCTTGAGATATCTTGGGCCAGGGTCTATGGAGAATGACCGAGTATGGTGGCTTAGCGCTTTAGAGTGTCCGCCTCATGCACAGGAGGTCCCGGGGTTCGAACCCAGACCGGGTCATACCAAAGACTTTTAAAATGGTACCTTCTGCCTTCTAGCCAGGCGCTCAGCAATTATAGAATGGAGAAGGGGAAGTTAATCACACGAGTTACCAGAGGACTGGCTCCCTTCTGTAGCTTTTGCTACATTTAGTAGACGTGTGGCCTAGGGCTAATGAATCGGATATAGGCGCCGCCTTATGTGCCAAAATTGGCTATGGAGAATGTATGTTATACTGAAGTCAAATACTTGAGAAGATTCATCTGATTGTGAAATTAGTACTTCAAGTATGAAGTCAAATAGTGTTCCATTTGTTAACCCGTTGGTGATGGTCTTCAAGCTATCTCGGGCTGTGGTCTCTGGAGAATCTGTGTCATATCAAAATCAATTGGTCTTTAAGGGGTTAATATCCTTGGGCAAATTTGTTTGTACCCTTTTTTTAACCTAGGTATTTTGCAGGGTTCTGTTTCAAAAGGAATGGAAAATAGAAAATGTGATTCAGCTAAGTCCAGTTGATATCTTCTGAGAAAACTAAACATGAATTATGTGCTGATCACAATTAAACCTTACAATTTGTTTGACGCTCTTATTTAAGATGGAATCATGTTATTAAGATTTAATTATTTGTTGTATTCTAAAATATATAAGATACATGTTACAGAAACATTGAATACACTTTTGACCAATAGAAAATTGAAAATAAATCAACTGAATACATCATATTATGACCATTGAATATGTTCACTACACAGGACCATTGAGGACCTGTATGAGGAGCTAGTGAGGGAAGGAATCCTAGTTCGCTGCCCCAAGTTTGCTCTCAAGGACTACATAGGAGAGTACAGCTATCTGGGCACGACTCTGAGACAAGCGAACATAGAGCCCATGCCGTCTCTGTCAGATGTTAGACAACTGGTAGCACTCTATGGCATTATTCCACTTGGTGAGTTATATCGCATCTAAAATCTTATAAAATATGACAGTTAAATGTTATTGAGTTGTTAGTCAGTGAGGGCCAATAGTAATTTAAGGGTTAATACCAAAGTACAGTTATCTATGCACGTCACTGAGATAAGCAAACATAGAGCCCATGCCGTCGCTGTCATAAGTAAAGCAGATAGTGACACTCTACGGCATTATTCAACTTGGTGAGTTATAACAGTCCCTGAACATTGTCAAATGTGACAAATGTATATCGTGACATGTAAAGGCCTGGTGAATGCAATCTCCGCTGGACAAAAACATCAATCATTTCTTTGTGACTATTATTTAATATGTCTTTATTGTTTGCTTAACAGGGTCCCAAGCTGTCCACGAGAAGTCACCGCACATCAAGTCCATGCTGCTGGCGGGACCCCGTGGCACCGGCAAACGCAGCCTGGTGAACGCCATCTGCACCGAGACCGGCGCCAACCTCTTTGACCTGACGGCCACCAACATCGCCGGCAAGTACCCCGGTAAGGCAGGCCTTGCCATGCTCCTCCACCTGGTGATGAAGGTGGGGCGCCTGCTGCAACCCTCGGTCTTCTGGATGGGAGACGCCGAGAGAACGTGGCTCAAGAAGGTGCCCAAGACGGATAAGGTGAGTGTTCTCCTCCTTCATTTTTTGTCTATTTGCTTATAATCATCCAAATGTTGTTCTTGTCTGTCCACCAGGTAAAGTCGTTGAATAAAATAGTGAAATAAGAAGTTGAATAAGAATTGTGATAAAAAGTTGAATAAGAAATTTAATAAAAATGTTGAAAAAAAGTTGATGAAGAAGTTGAATAACAATTAATTTAAATAAAACATTTATTAAGAAGTTTGAATGATATGAGGTCAAATTGAAATGATTTTTCCAAGTGCTTGATACCAAAGTTGCTAAAGCTGTTGAAGAAAGATCATCAAAGGCTATTGGTTGAGATGCCCGTTGATTGAAGGCAATATGAAGGATCTAGAGAGCGTACATGCATTTGATAAACCCTTTATTCCTGTTTTCTTTCCTATTTTAGAGTGATCCCAAGCGATTGAAGAAAGAGATTCCAAAGCTGTTGAAGCAGAGAGGATCAAGTGCTTTTGGTTAAGACACTCAGATATCCCTTTATAGTGTGACTGTAAGATGAAGCATCTGAATTTACCAATTCATATAGTGTAGTCAGACTTGATAAATGGTGTATCCCTGTCAAATTCTTTTCCTTCTTAGAACTGATCCCAAGCGATTGAAGAAAGACATTCCCAAGTTGCTGAAGCTGTTTAAGCCAGAGGATCGGGTGTTGTTGGTGGGGACGTCTAGAGCGCCCTTTGAGTGTGAGATGAAGGGCCTTGTTGGTGCCTTCCAGCGAGTGGTCCTCATCCCTAGGCCAGACTATGCCTCAAGACACTGTTGAGTATTAGAACATGCATTTCACAGAGATAGTGTTTTTCTCTGATATAGTTTGGTATGAATTGTGTGATTTATCCGTCTCAAGGTGAGATATATTGGGTTAGGGCTGTGCAAAATGTTTACAAAATTGAAGTCTCCATCAAGTTTATCAATCCTTGAAATTGTCTCTATCTTTGATTAAAAATTTCAATATATATGACAGTGACACATAAATCACACTATGGAACAATATTGTGTCAAACTTGAATTCAAATATACTCAATAATCAATATGTAGCTTGAAATTATTCATATTACTATATGTGACCGGCTATAGCAAAACCCTGCACCTTGTCGGTAATTCATTGTTTGAAGAAATTGGCATTTTAAGTTCACACGTAATGTGTGTAAAAGACTCATGATTGTAAAAATGAAACAAACATATCTTCGCCAATTATTGACCAATTTGTTAGGACAAAGCATCAAATGAAAGCTTGTGATGAGGCTTTTCTAATGGTATGAAAATATACATTTGGATTTTTAGCGACAAGTGCAGGGTTTTGCTATAATCATGGACCCATCCATTGATATGGACTCGGCCAGCTCCCTCGCCAAGGTAACGGACATAGTCTGCCCATGGAACAGCATTCAAATGAGCAATACTCAAAAGTCAAATTGGGTCTTGATCTTTGCCTATATCTTAATAAAAATAACTTATATTCCTGCCCTTTGTATTAAAACTCTCACAGTGCTTTGGAGAACCCTGATCGTCAAGAGCAACGGAATCATGAACCCCTTCATCGACATCAGCTCCCTGGCCAAGGTGACCGACGGCTACACACAGAAGCACATCATGGCGTCATGCCAACAGGTCCTGACGGAGCGACGTGTGTCCCAGCTGGCAAAGCGCCCTCTACAGGCCGCCGAGTTCATCCCTGCGCTGGCCCGCCTTGAACCCATCTACAAGGAAGAGGAAGAGGCTTTTAAGGTAAAAGGCTTTATGCTTTTGTAAAATTCATCAATCTCTTGTATTTACAGGTATACAAAGACAACATTTTCCTAGTACCAACAATTATTGTTTCTCCTTAACTTTGTCTTGTGTCAAATGGGTAAATGGGTGAAATATCTTGTTGAAATGAAGAAAGTGAAATAATATATTACCTTTTCATTATTACCCCATTGTACATCTTTAAAAAAGTTATTATGCCATTGGTCTTGCACTAAGTGGTCTATGCTAAATTGTTAATATGTAGCCCAGCCCTTTTAGGGCTGGTCCCGAATAGGGCTGGAGTCTATATGGAGAATGAATGCTATACCTATCATCTTGAACGGGTTAAGCATAACTTCAGCACTATGCAACCCTTCAAATTCAGTTTCCATGATGTATTAAAGACACTTCATTGTTAAAAAAAAACACGTTTTTCTTCTCCCCATCATTCTCTCTACAGACGTGGTACGCCAAGACCCCGCTGGGCAAGAAGAGAGCCAAGGCTGCGGAGGGGGGAGAGGAGGACGACAAGGGGAAGAAAGGAAAGAAGGGCAAGAAGGGAAAGAAAGGGAAGAAGAAGAAGAAGTAACTCAAATGCACGCTGTAGTGATCGGACTTGGATCCTGCCATCCGAGGATATTTCTAGTATTGACTGTCAAGAAAAATCTCACAAACAAAAGGAGGGGGAAATAGAAGTAACTCAACTGCATACTATCCAGTCTACGTGGATCCTGCTGTATACGTATATTTCCATTGACTGTCAAGAAAAATCTCACACACAAAAGCAAGGGGGGAAAAATAAAGTTACGCTTCTCCATACTGTACATGCATGGATCCTAGCTGCTATGCATGTTTTTGTGGACTGTCATGAGAAATATTACAAATAAAGGAGGGAAAATAGAAGAAGATTACTCAACTGCAAACTCTACGATGATCCCTGCTATGTTTGTTTCTATCGACTGTCAAGATTCAAGGAGGCCTGAGAAAGAAGAGGGAGATTGACTGCACATTCTATGGCTCCTGTTGCATGTTTTTATGCATGTTTTTATTGGCTGTTATATCTTCGCACACACCAAAAAAGGGGGAGAGGGGAAGAAATGGTAACATGACAGAACACTACATGCACATGCACATGCATATATGCATATTTCTATGCATATTCCTATTACAACTGAAAGAAAAGAGGGGGGTTATATAAGAGAAAAATTTACTCTACTATATCACATTCAAATGTACTGCAATGCATGCTTCTGTTGGATGGAAATAAATAAGGAAAATTATGATCTCTGAATGTTTTTTTTATGATGTATGTTTCTCTTCATTGTTTAGAGAAGTATTCCCACAAATACGAGAAAGGGAGGAAAATGAGAAACAACTGAATAATCACATCCCTCCTATTATCGTTACATTGCATCTTTTTAAATATGTCACAAAAAAAAAGTTAATTACAAGAATAGATTCATATCAAAGTGGAGGTTCTTCTCCCTTTCATTGGCATCCAAAGAGTGTATTCATGAAAATAACAGAAACAGTTGTCTATGAAAACAGCTTCATGTGCATGTGTTCAGAAAAGGAATAAATATAGCTTCACAGTTCAGGTGAGCTAATGTAGATTATGTGGCAAAATCAGATCACATTCAAGTCAACATGTGGTATCAAGATGTATTTCAAGTAACTTTGTCATATCATCTTCCTATTACAGTGTCTCTGATAAATAATAATCATACTATATGCAAATCGCATGTCTTTCTGGATCTGATATTGCAGTCTGAAGTGTCTTAGAATTATAACCTTGATATCCATAAATATGCATATTCAATTTGTAGCATTGCATCTTAACAGCATCAACAACAGATATCAGTCATAAATGCCAGTAAAGAAGATCATATACCAGATGACTTTATTTTCGATGTGTGCCTTTGTGACATTTTGAATCGAATATTTCACTTTACTTTTGACTTCTGTCTTCATATGATGTATTTTGTGCTTCGATATATATCTGATAAATTCAATGTGACACCGTCCAATTACTATTTCAACATTCACTTCTGCCTTTATACTTCTCCATTGTATGTGTTTATCACAACTTTTATTCTTCCTGTAGTCAAATTATGATGTGATATGATGAGGTATTAGATGAAGTTCATTGAGAAAATTGTTCATTATGACACTGCCTCATTGTATGTTTGCATTGAATGTTCACTCTCATGCACATATTTATGTGATATGATTGATATAAGGTAAGGGGAAATGTGCCTGTCAAGTTCAATTATACCCATCTAAGATTGAAGAAGATTATAGTGTCTTTCAGATGATTATTAATCTTTGCTTCCAATCATACAATTTACAGCTGCATGAATAACCTACTATTATTTACATATGTCCTACTCCACAATGAAATTGGAAAATAAGAACAGAAATTAGATATATGCTTCTAATATATCTCTTACTCTTTTCTATGTTCCTATTGGTGTTGTCCATTCGTGCCTGCATATTCTCTCTATTATACATGTTTGTCCATGGAAACCACTAAAAGAACCACAATTAGAGTAATATTGTTCATTTTGTGCATTTTTATCGGTGAAATTTTAGATTACAAATTCAAATTACAAATGTGAATTTCATGAGTACCTTGGCCCGTACATCTTAACTTTTTGTTTAAGTCCATGGAAGCTAAAAGAAAATTTGGGGACATTAAAAGATAGATATAATAAAAATGATAATAATAATAATAATGGTTAATTGATTACTGCTTTTTATTTGAGAATCACAACACGTACATTATTATTATTACTCCAGTCAACAGATACACACTACAAACTTTCCTGTAAACAAAGTAACAAACACCCCTTTTCAACTCCACTTATATAATATATGTTAGTTGCACAAAGTGCTAAGGAACCACCAGATATGAAAGATTATCATACATAGTTTGTAAAATGAATCAGAATTTACTTCTGCCTTTTAATTTCACAAAATGTGTGATTATAAGTAGTAGATCCAATTTATTACGGTGAAGTTTACATTTGGTATATTACAGTCTTCGTCTCCTATGAAAGTGTCTTTAATACCCATCTACAGGTATCAATTCTTGTAAATATCTTCAAATACCTTGAAATGTATAAAAATGTATATTTGCTGAAAATAATCTATATATTAAATATCATAAATAAACGTAAAATTTAATATGTGTGTTTATTGTTGTGTGGTATCTTTTTGGAAATTTCATGATTCCCAATCGCGGCATGTATGAATGGGTACCTGGCGGAATTTATTCCTTGAAAAGCTAGATGTTTCTGCAAGGCAACTCTGCTACAGCCAGGGTAATAATATACTGTACATATAATGCACCTCGGAATAGAATTTCTAGATTGGAGGTACAACATAAATGCTGTTATATTATTATTATTATTCTTGATTTTATTGATTTTATTCATTTTAGAATATGATCTCATAATATGTGAACGGCTATAGCAAAACCCCGCACTGCACTTGTCGGTATTTCATATTTTGTAAAAGACTTCTGATTTTAAAATTGAAACAATCATATCTTCGCGAATTATTGACCAATTTGTTTGAACAAAGCATCAAATGAAAGCTTGTGATGGGGCCTTTCTAATTGTATAACAATCTACATTTTGATTTTTACCGACAAGTGCAGGGTTTTGCTATAGCCGGTCACATATAAATAACTATAATTATTGTTCTAGTACCCACCTTATCAATACAAACGAGCCTTGCTTTTATTCAAAACCTTGCCCTATTTTTGTGGATTACATTTTCCCTGCCCCTATACAGTAAAAATATAAAGTTAAACTTAAACAAATGTAAACTCGTGTACATGGGAGTTTTACACTCACACACACACACACACTCACACACAACCCCCCCCCCCCCCCAAAAAAAAAAAAAAAAATGGGGGGGGGGGGCAATTTTTATGGAAGTATATATTTCATGTCATTCGAGTTCAACATGTTTTTTTAGAATACATTTCTACACATTAAATTAAGTTCAGGGGATGGAATAGTGAAACTGAAAATATTTGGCAATTTTATGTACAAAACAAATGGCCCATGGAGTTGACAAACTTAACAGTTTGTAGTCACTATGAATCTTCCGTAGAAATAAAACAGAAATCTTTCAAAGTTCCATGGTATTCTTATTTCTTGGCCGATCATGCTCAAACTTCCAGATTTATTCTTCCATTTTAGTCTCATATAAACATACTATAAAGAGGAAGGCCCCCCCCCCCCTAAAAAAAAACACAAAAAACTCATAATCAACCTATATAACCAACAATTGTTTCAAGATTGTCATCTACCAAAATATTTGTACAGTTCTGTGCTCAGTCAGCCCTGAAGTGATGGATGTCTCTGATTTTCACATAATAAAAATGTACATAATAACTGTACAATATGGAATTCATATAGGAGCACACTACACTATTTCTCTCTTTTAATAAATTACAATGGCACCGCTATGAGTATCACAATATGTTTTTTCTTCTAAAATTACAACCATCATAATTGCATTTAAACAAAGATATGGACACTATACATACTTATTTCAATGCATCTCTCACATAAGGGACTCCTGCGACATGTGGAGTTGGGTATCAGTATAAAATTATAAAAAACTATTCCTTCATTTAAACATAATTTATATCTTACAAACAATTATTCATTAGTAAACTCCCCCAAAAGAAGCTATATTAATAAACAAATAATAATTATTGCACCACTAATGAAATGTTCAATGTTCAATGTTCAATTTTATTTCATTTTCAACAAGAAAGTACATACATTTACAATGAATAAGTCACAACAACATTTTTGAAATTATAAACAATAAATTATGAACATTGTCAATCAAAATTTATGGTTATATAATTATTAATTAAGATACAATGAAATTTTGACATTTTGAAATAATCATGTCATAAAAGCGGAATCAGAAAGTAAATGAATGTTGCTGTATGTTTAGATTTCAAGTGAAAATGGAGGGACCCACTAAAAAGCATGGCTTGTAGAATGTGGAATCCCTCAAAAATTAATGTTTTACAAAATAATGAAAGTATCAAATACGGAAAAAATATGAATAAGAAGAAGAAAAAAACAAACAAACAAGATAGCAAATATAGAGTGTAGTATTATAAAGAATGTAATTATTACAAATCTGTTTGATAAGGATTCTAAATAATGTTGTGCCTACGGAGACTACTAAAGAGAACATGTATGAAACATGTCTTGGGCATCTCATTGTAGTAATATTTGTAAAGTTGTGTCTAGAAATACTGGTGTAATTTATAAATTAAGTTCTTTTGTTCCACAAGAAATTTTGCTTATTTTGTATTCTACTTTAATTTTGCCTTATCTCAATTATGGAGTGCTGGCATGGGGAAAGTCATTGAAAACACAATTGGATAAGATTTTTGTTGCCCAAAAAAGGGTGGTTAGGGTTGTTTTTAATGTGAGTTATCGTGCTCACTAATGTTTTGTTCTATAGTAATAAGCTATTGAAGGTTGAAGACATTTACTTTATACAGTTAGGCGCAATTATGTATGGTTTTGAAAATGGTACTCTCCCAAATGCGTTAGTACAAATATTTCGAAAGAACAATCAAATTCATAGCTATAATACAAGGCAGGCAACTGCACTTCATATTCCACGCGTAAGAACTGCTTTTGCTCTGAAGACGCTGGCTTGTACTGGTCCCAAGTTTTGGAACTCACTTCCTATCGATGAACTAGATATGTCAGTGTCTTTGTTTTTAAACGTAAATTGAAATTACATTTATTGAGTAACTATGTCGAGAATTAACGTAAAAATTATATCACCAGAAATGATAAAAAGTAATAATTTATTAATTGTTATTGATAATGATAACGTGCATTATTTTTTTATTTTTTGTTTGTTGTTTATTTAATATAAATGTCAGCAGTTCACATTCTCTCTCTCTCTCTCTCTCTCCCCCCCCCCCCCCACTCCTCTCTTCTATTTTTCTTTTTCTTAACACCCAATACCATTTCCCCCTATATACATAGAACCTTCTTCTTTCTCTGTCTTTCTCTGTTTGTTGTTTTTCTTGTTCCTTTTTGCTCTTTTCCTCTCCATCCTTTTGTATATATTTTCATCCTCTCCTTTTCAAATTTCAAGCTATCCCTTTTGTAAATATTTCCCCCATATTTAATCATTCGTAGTTTTGATAACTTTGAAACATTTAAAAAAGTTAAACATTGATGTATTATATTTTATGGGGACCTTGCTCTTACAAGCCCAGCTTCTCTAAGGTCTCCACTTTCTTTCATAACTTGTTTTTTGTTTTTGTTATTTTTTATAGGAAAAAACACATTTGGATTGTATATCGATTTAATATTGCACTTAAATTGTTTTTCTTATGCTGTTTTGTTATATTATTATATGTACAAATGTTGTGAAAGAAATAAATAAAATGAACCTTGAAGCTTGAACAATAAGATGCAGTGTGGAAGCATACTTGGACAAGATAATGCTGTACAAAATATAATGAAACATAGAGAAAGTACGAATGGAATGAGAGGGTATGGACCTGCAAGACTAAAAGACAATGTATAAAATACAAATTAAGAAAGTAAGAAATATTATTTCATTAAAATAGCGGTGCAATTTCCAAAATAAGCAACAATAATCAATAGTTCTTTACGATACCACCATCTACGATACCACCATTCCCCCCCCCCCCCAAAAAAAGAACTAGACCTATAATTTAATTTGGCTTATTTTGTGCTTGTTAGTATACAACATCAAACATGATCATTTATAAACTCATATTTTGTTCCTTTCAATTCACTTAAAATTAAAATAATCATAAACAAAATCACTGGATCTCTTCTGGTATCGAAATAATCCTTACGAAGTAGCCCGTCAGATAATAACATTATCATTCTAAATTTTAGCACAAATAATGCCTATGCATGCATGCAGCAGCATATCTTCGAATTTACCTCTCACTCTTTTGCGTGTGGCCATATTGGAACGTCGTCTGGCTAATATTTCGTCACGGCGAGATATCTGTATTTTTATTGAAATATTGTGTAAGTTTTGCTTTTTATTTGACTTCACTAGCTGAAATACATTGTTAGAGTGTATCTCTTTGTGTAAATCCATACATGCAATAATTATATGTGAATTGTAAGTGGTAAGTTGTTGCTAAAATGTGTAATACGTTTGCTGTATCGGCAGTGGAACATCCTGGTAATTTTATGTGCATCCTGGCTTTTCGAGCCCCAGAGTTCCCGGACGGTAAACAACAAGCACGCTGCCAGTCGGCCCTGCTTGTTTAGCTGAGCTGTGTGAGTGGCCTGCGCGAGAAAGCAGACTTTCAATGGCATTGCCATGGCATTGGCAGTGCCGCCAATGTAGGGTAGTTTATAGTCAAAGTAAAGGTTTATATGTTAACATGGTTGAAATAACTAGCAACGCACAATGCTTGAGATTCAGATTCACCTATCGCATGTTAGATTTAGAAAACTAAAAACTAGTTAAAAAACAGAATTTTATTTCCCTTTTAAAGTTTTAGACTTTTCGACTTCAAAACTTTTAACTTGAATTTGAAGTTCAATGACATTGTAATTTTGTAAAAACATTCATCATGTTCATGCACAAAATTTGGATATGTTTCATTATGTTTTTAGTTTAGCCTTGGCATTTTATTCTTCATGAAACGAGCTACCGTAGGTGCTGGAGAACCCGGACGGGGGGGGAACCCGGCCAAAAAATGGACAGGGTTACCTTTGAAATTAGATTTGCCGAGAATGCACTGAACATGCGACTCGAAACTTATATCAAACGATTTATCTGCATATTGCTCATAAAATACATGTATTATTGCTGTTCTGTAGTGCAATGTTATTTGATGTATGCTAATCAATAATGGTCGAGTACAAAGTCATTTCAGGTGTGAATCTTTATTCATGATAAACACGACGTCGCTACTGATCGCAGTCAGCCATGATGAAGTCACATGTCTTCTGCAATGGAATGCAGTGCTTACAGTACACACGCAATATCGAGTATACGGACATCGATATCGACGATGTCCGATATCTTACTAGTCTATAATATCAGACCTTAATACTATCAGCACACCTCCCTTTCTTTAAAGGTTTCCTTTCTTTTTACACAATTATAATACATGCATTTTACTGAATCATTTTTTGTTTCTTTATCACCTTTAAACTACATGCATTTTACTGAATCATTTTTTGTTTCTTTATCACCTTTAAACTTTAAGCATATTAAACAATCCAATATCTTTATAATTGTGTGAGTTTCTATATGTTTCAATTTACTTATCTTTAAAAACCTATTCATTCAATGCATATTTGTTTAAACATTTACAAATACAAATCATATGACTTATTTGACTCCAATCTTGTGAACTCTATAACTCAGTCCATCTTAAAGTCTTCATCCAGACATCTGTGGAGAGAACAGAACAACATTGTTAAACACAACATTATAAATATGACATTTTAAACTGAATGCTTTTTTGTCATAATAAATGTAACTTTCACTTTCAATAATCAACAATCTTTTCAATGTTTCATTTTAAGAATCTTTGTCAATTATTCATTTCAAGAGTCTTATTTTAATAATCCTTTTAAACTCTTGCCCATGTTTCTCTTTAAAGTCCAAACATGGAACATGCATCTTTTTTGTAATGTCTATGTTCTTTAAGTTCTGTTTATCCTAAATCTTAAAGATCCAAGCGCTCTGGGGGCTTGACAGGTCGTCCACTCCTGGTGGTCCTGTATGATGACGCTGGTGGTCCTGGCGACGCTGGTCGATCACCTCGTCGTGCGTGGTTGTCGTCATCGTTGACTGCGACGTCCTCGGATTCGCTGTCCGTCTGCGCTGCGATGATTCCCTCATCTCTGCGTTGTGGCGCCGGTCGAATATGACGTCGATTTCGTCGTCGAATCTCGCCGTTGTCGAGCTGTACCAAATATGAACGATTTGGCAGCCTGGTCCTGATGACCCCGTGTTGTGACCAACGATTGTTCTGCATGTCTTGCAGTCTGACATGATCTCCTACGCTGAACTCTGGTAGGTCTCGAGCGTGTTGGTCATAGTGTCTCTTTTGTTTTGCTTTCTGCCCTTCCTTCCTTTCCCTCACCGTTTGAGGATCGACGTGCTGGGGATCATTGTCCCACATGGGCAGGTTCTGCTGTTTTGGCTTGTACCTCAGGCACGAATGGCAATTTTGTACCATTTTCGCAACATCTTGATTGATTCTGGGCCAATACAAGACAACTCTTGCACGTCTCTTGCACTTTTCAATGCCCTGGTGACCCTCATGGATCTGACTCAGCATCTGATGCCTCATCGATGCTGGTACAACAATCTTGTTGCCTTTGAGTATCAAGCCTTGAGCTTCAGATAGCTCACCTCTGATGTTCCAGTACTCTCTGATAGCTACTGGACACTGCTGTTTTGATTCAGGCCAGCCATCTTTGATGACTCCTAACAGCTGCTGTAGTGTCTTGTCTTTCTTTGTTTCTTCAACAAACTGTTTCCGTCTGTTGGATGACACTTTCCTACATGCGTGTTCAATGGGTCTTTCATCCTTGTTTAGTGTGATGTGATGCTTGCCTGGCACACATCCTTGCCCTTGAAACACGTCTTGGTAATCGTCGACCACATGTCGCGATTCTGTCTTGACATTCAAGACTCTTTTTACAAGCTGTAGCGCATCACATGCTTGTAGTCCTAGCAACGGTTGTCTTTCTCCTGGAGTCACTAGAAAGTCCATGGTGTGAGTTGAACCTTTGTACTGAACCTGTACAAAACAACGTCCCTTGACCGGGATGGTTACTCCGCTGTACCCTGTCAACCTCACACGCGCCGGATGCAACTTTGGTTTAGGTTTCAAACTCTGATACACTGATTCCGGAACTAGATTTGTCTGAGCGCCAGTATCCAACTTGAATTCTACTGGTTTATCATTGACAATCACATTGACCTTCCACTCGTCACTTGATTTCTCTGCCTCTACGACATCAACATAGAAATCATCTTCGACCTCCAGATTCTGCAACTCATTGATTACTCTGTCAACCGGTGTTCTACAACACTTTGCGAAGTGATTATTCCTACCACATTTCCTGCAAACTTGACCTTGAGCCGGACATCCATTCGAACCATGGAAATTTCCACATCTACCACATGTACTCCTTGAATTCTGTTTCGGCCTTGAATCCTGACCCTGACGTGGCCTATGAACTTCACCTTGCCTGAAACTCTGCTGAGACCTGGAAGAGAACCTTTTCTTACTTCCTAGAGCATCGACGGAGACCTCATCCTTTGAACTCAACTCATTGGCTTGAGCTCGAGTAGTTTCAGCAGCACGACATAGCTGCAATGTCTTATCGAGTGTCAACGCATCGTGCCTCAATAGACGTTCACGGACCCCATTATCCAGCATTCCGCAGATAATTCTATCCTGAATCAAACTGTTTGTCAAATCTCCGAACTCACACGACTGTGCGCGATGTCTCAACTCTGTAGCATACTGATCAATCGTTTCACTCTCACACTGTGACCTCGTGAAGAATCTATGTCTTTCATACGTCACATTGCGTTTTGGCATGCAATATTTCTCAAACTGCTCAATGACTTTCTCAAGTTTCATCTCATCACCCTCTTCGGCGAACACAAACGTATTGTATATGTCTAGGGCGCCATCCCCAACGACATGAAGAAACATAGAAGTCTGGCATTTATCATCTTTCTGCGACATTCCACTAGCAACATTGAACAAATCAAACCTCTGCTTGAAACGCTTCCAATTCTCTGCTAGATTTCCACTCAAATCCAATGAATCTGGTTGGCCAAGACTAGTCGCCATAATCAATCTCACTCTTTCACCCTCTCAGAACAATGCTTTAATAACTTATTTTACTGCTGCGGTACTTTAAAACCCAGTCAAAATAACGATACAAGCAATTTCATGGAGGTTAGTATGTCTTACGCACAACAACATTCCACGCTGAATCAATCATGTTATGTATACTGTATTGCCATAGACAACCGTGTGTACAAGGTTTAGTGTATTGATTGTACGTAGTGGCTTCGTTCCCTACGTGTTACGAGTATTGCATGCGAAAAAAACTGAAACGTCTTCACCTTATTTTCGGGTTCAAACTTCACTTTCCCCCCTCAGAAACGTCATTTTCCAAAGCGGATCCTCAACTCTGACACCATGCAATGTTATTTGATGTATGCTAATCAATAATGGTCGAGTACAAAGTCATTTCAGGTGTGAATCTTTATTCATGATAAACACGACGTCGCTACTGATCGCAGTCAGCCATGATGAAGTCACATGTCTTCTGCAATGGAATGCAGTGCTTACAGTACACACGCAATATCGAGTATACGGACATCGATATCGACGATGTCCGATATCTTACTAGTCTATAATATCAGACCTTAATACTATCAGCACATGTAGTCCTCCTGGTTATCCAGAAAATCGCTTGAAAGTCAGTCTTTAAACTCCAACATTTGTCATTTTTTATTTTATTCACGATAATTTGAGATTACAATTTTTATAATCTTTATTCTCGCTTTTGTAAATCTACGCTCAGTAGTTCATTTCGGTAGAAACTTACACCAATTGGACCGTAATATCGCGGTGCCTTCGCTGATAAAAAATTATCGCTCAACGGCAAAGCGGGTTTCCGCACGGCGCGATTTCATGCACGAAGGTTCAATTTATCGCAGTGCAGGAGAACCCGGACACCGCGCACGGTGCGTGTACAAAGTCAATGACGCACTGTGCTATCTGTGTTGTGTGTGACTGTCCGGGTTCTCCAGCACCTACGGTATAGTCTTTAGACATTTTCTTCATATTCTGAGCCCATGAGCTGAGCCAGGCGAGCTAGCGAGCGAGGATTCGATATATCTGAACATTTTGAAATTTTGGGTCATAGTTTGATTTAATGGCCTGATTCTTTTAAGTTTAAGGTACTGCTTGTGTATTATTAATTAATTTAATTTCCATACTAATTTCTTTCCAGAGAAACTTGATGACTAGTCTTGTGATTTTGCGCAATCAAGCTTCCCTTGGCCTTGACTTAACATTAACAAACTTTGACATGCATTACAATGGCAGTGTTGCGTTGCTATAATGCGCGCGTATGATCATGCAGATGATTGTCCCAGCAGACACAATGTGGACATTTTGTTGTTGGGGAGTCTGACTATGTAGAAGATTACACTATCCAAAACTCAAAAGATGATTTGAAAGATAGATCGGCCGGCTAAAAGACAATTTTGCAAAGCCTTTCAAAACAAAAATTTCCATTCTGCTTGAAGGAATTTACATTTGATTTGCTGATTCTTCCTACTCCTTAATTTGTATTTATTTGTTTGTTCTGAATTTTAAAAAAGACCACAAAAGTTAATTTCTACAGAAATATAAATTTTTGATTGCAACCACCAGCAAGGTATAGACTGAGGAAAAATGATATGCAATGAAGTCGCTATGCCCTGTGCCAATGTTCAGTTTGTGCAGGATTTGTATAAAGATGAATAACTGTGACTCGGTGGTGGTGGTGGTGGTGGTGGTGGTGGTGGTGGTGGTGGTGGTGGTGGTGGTGGTGGTGGTGGTGGTGGTGGTGGTGGTGGTGGTGGTGGTGGTGGTGGTGGTGGTGGTGGTGGTGGTGGTGGTGGTGGTGGTGGTGGTGGTGGTGGTGGTGGTGGTGGTGGTGGTGGTGGTGGTGGTGGTGGTGGTGGTGGTGGTGGTGGTGGTGGTGGTGGTGGTGGTGGTGGTGGGGGGGGGGGGGGGGGGGGGGGGGTGGTGGTGGTGGGTGGGTTGGGGGGTGGGGCACACCTTTTATTTTTTATTTTTCTTTGTTTGTACATAAATGTTCCCTTATGATTTGTATCAAATTGGTAGCTACACCACTCACTAGGCACAACATCATGTTGAAGATTATTAATCGTGATTCTTTCTTTTCATTTCTTTACCCTGTCTTAGACGGAAAGAACATTTGAATGGATGACAAGGATCCATTGGATCTTTCTGATGGAGGAGGAGGAAGCATGCTCCAAACCACCAGCGAGATGGGATTGAGGGTGACGGATGTCTCGGGAGTTGTTCACTCAATGTCTGATGTTGTTGACAACGATGATGACCAGCCCTGCATTGTAGTTGTGCCAGTGGAGGAGTATGAAGCCAGTCAAGGTATTTGTCATTGATTGAGCTGTGAGCATGCATATTTAGAGTTCTACTGCTGTTTTAATCTATTGCCTACAGCATGCACCCCTGCAAGTCATGCAATGGGCTTACTGCATAAGAAGCAGTAACTTGGTGGGACCTGTATTATCTATGTGGTGATTGATAAATTTAGTAGGGAACAATTTAACTGAAACATGTATTTTAATAAAATGACATGGTAGTATTCATATACATTTTCTGAATATTCTAATCTTGGAATTACAGATGAGCTATATTATTATAGTTCAGTGCATTTTAAAATCCCTCCCTTGACAGTTAAATGAATTGATTGTAGTACTATACAAATATATTTTCACCTAGATTTAAGGGTGTAACCTGAAAGATAAATAGAGACTCTTGTTAAACCTTGAGTGTGTGCCCATCATGACAAGTTACCTTTCATAAATTAATGAAATATATATTATATGTGAGTAATTTATTTAACCTGTTTCATCCAGTTATAGATCTTGGAGAAGCCAGTAGTGCGGGCCTTCTGCGGATCAACCAGGAAGAAGCAAAGAATGATGACTCGGTAAGTACTTCTGCTCAAATTATGGAAGACTTCACACTAACCTTTTTTTGGCTAGTGGACCATTCAAGCCAGTAAAATAATTTCCTTTAAATTTACTTGCCCCATATCATGTGTAAACTGTCTACTTTTCAATTTCTTGCCCTCTTTATTAATCAAAATTGCAATGTTGGATGAGGATCTTCATATAGATATATTTTTATTATTCTATCATTGTCAATTGTACAATCTGACTGCTATGATGAGGCCACCAAAATATATATTACATAAATTGTTGACTGAAAGTTGACTGGCTTTGTGCCAGTGTTGTTCTGGAGCTCTGAAATATTGTGAATGTGGTAGTATGTAATTGACTGAGTTTCTTTTTGTATTTATACAGTTATGTTTCTGATTTTGAAGGCCAATGCTTGATAATACTTTATTCAAAGGTTGTATTGTAATGTTAAGTTCCCCAAGATATTGACAATGTATATAATCATATTAAATGAATGGAGGATTACTCTGGGTTTTTTTAAAAACAATGTTCCAACTATTTTTGCTAACATTTCCCAACACAAATCTAATCTCATATTTAAGTTAAGGGTTTCCAGGGTGACTAGAATATTCACTGACAATTATACACTGTGCAGTGGCACTCTGCAAAGTAGTTACAGTGATTTAGGACTCCAAATATCTTTAAAATTTAACATCCAAATGCAAATTAAGATTATTTAAATGTAAACTGAATTTATACTGAACTAGGTGCATTAGACGATGTGTCCCTGCGTTCCCCTTACGAGATCTCCTGTTCCACTCAGATCTGTAAAAGTATTATATAATTCCAGTTTGTTTCCAATTTTTCTTCCACGATTATGATTATGATTATTCTGTTTTACAGCAACCCTATGATCCAGTGACACAATCATGGTTCACCACCAAATACTCAAAGGACTCTCTATCAGAACAAGGTAGGTGATTGTCTGTCTCCCTCTTTTGTTCTTTTGTTGTTTTCTATTATTAGGGTTCAATGTTTATGTTGACTGATAACTAGTTAAAACCCCCAGATACATTTTGTATTCAGTTTTCAACCCACACATAGTTATTACATTTTAATGCCATACAAAATCTATGAAATGTAGGATATCAGTGTGGATGAAATGTCTTGTCTTGCTTGTACTTTGAATTTGTGAAGAAAATTGTCTGAAAATGTATTGTTAGCAAAATTATACACTTTATATAAAAAAATGTTTTATTACAGGTCATAAATGGAAGCAAGGAATGTGGTCCAGAGATGAAATTGAACTACTGGAACAGAACATTGAAGAATATGTCAAAGTAAGATTGCTCTTTTTAATCTCATTTCTCTCTAGATGATATAATTCCCATAAAATCACAAAAGTGGTTCATTAACATTTCATTTCCAGGGGCTTTTTTTTCAAGCTTGCAGTAAAAACACATTCTGTCATCTGTTTTTCATTGAATTCTATGATAAATTAATACAAGTGGGGGGGGGGGGGGGGGGGGGGGCTCTTTAATGATTTTAGGGGATGAGATTTTTACAAATGAAAATATTTGTTTTATTGAGAAAATTATTCTGATTTACAAGCATTCACTCGTGTATGGTTTGGCTGACGTTGCCAGCCTGGTGCGGCCAGCCAATGTCCGCAAGTTGCTGTTATATGACAAACTCACATGATGAAGATCCTGCTCAAACTCACATGTTTTAGCATCTGAAGAAGATCCTGCTAGGATTGAAAATTTAGGCCCCATATTGACTCTCTAGTGAAAATATTGATAGATTAAAAGTAGCCTGCAATCTGAATTTTTTCAAGTTTATCTTAATGATCAGCTTTTAGGAATCTATCCTATAGATGTATTCGGTTTCGGTGATTTTTTATACATGCCGCCGTTGATGGCACTGTAACTGGGGGGCTTCTCTCCAGGCCAAGCCGCGCCATACACTTGCAGCGCGCGCGTACTGCGCGCAATAAGGAAGTAGGTCGACTTTCAGGGGTGAATGTTGTGCATAATCTGCCTCGGGATGGGAGAAAAGGGCGCGCAGATGCCAAAACTATACACAGTCGATCGATGAGAAGCCCCCCGGTAATTGCTGAGCACGTAGAGGGCTCACTTCCATGAAAGGCCGGCTGTATTTGTGTATAGGTGCAGTTTCAAACTTAGGTTTTCCCATATGTTTGCATATTTTGTAAAGAAAAGCAAACATTAACCCTAACCAGGCCGGGTTATTTTGGCTATGCTATAGCCGGGGGGGGGGTGGATTCCACCCCCCCCCCCCGAGATCTCGGCCGCCGAACGCGCGGCCGCCACAAAATTTAGCACACAGATAGTTTGCGACATAATCTACAAGATTGCATTGTTATTTTTTTGAAAAAAATAAATTTCTACTTAATTATGCAAATTTATGCAAAAATCCTCTTTTTGTCTGTAAATCACTAAATATGGCTCAGAATATGCTAATTTTGTGCATGAATATTCTTTATGACCTAATTAAAAGGTTTTCAACATTCAAAATTGCGACAGACAAAAAATTCCTCATGTATTTCTTTGTTTTTGGAATTTCTTATGTATTTCTTTGTTTTTTACTTTTGTTTTTTATTGTTATTTTCGATGGAATAAATTATTAACCATTATTCAACAATTTTTAGCCCAAAATTAAATGGTTGCAGTGATTAGAATGAAAAATAATGAAGGTTTTGTCTATTCTAGGAAAAACTCAATTTTCATAGGATTTGTACACAAATCACAAAATTTAGCGATTTTCGGGTCGACGCTCACTTACAAAAGGTCACGTGACTTTAGAACAGTATACCCGGTCGTCGCAAATTTGGTCTCAAAAGTTGCGCAAGACTTCAATGAAAAAACTCCTGAAGTCGCGCGGCAATACCTGCGCGCGTTGCGGAATTATCGCGAAAAAAGTTGAGGGGGGGGTGGATTCCACCCCCCCCCGGCCTGGTTAGGGTTAACACCTTCCCATTAGAATATATAGTAAAATGTATTCATATATACATGTATGTGGTTCATTTTTTCTCTCTGTCTCCAGGAAAATCACCTCTCAGATGCAACTGAGGTGATTTTCAACAGCAGCAAAGATAATCGGAAGAACTTCTATCGCAAGATTGCGAAGGGATTGCAGCGGCCTCTGTTCGCTGTGTATCGGCGTGTCATCAGGATGTATGATCATAAGAATCATGTTGGGAGGTGTGTATTAAATCATCGGGACCAATTTTAAAGAATTTTTGTCTAAAACAAATGTGCTAAGAGATACAGAAAGATAGTAAGAAAGATAGTCTTAGAGGTTTCATGAAAATCTTGTAAGAATTTTGGTATTTTGAATTTGAATATGTTTTAATACTACTGTATGTAACATTTTAGAGTGCATCTCTTGCTTCTAGCAATTAAAAAACCCATAAGATTTGCAAATGTATTTTTCATGAATTGATCGTCCAGAGTATTTCAAAATGAATAGACTTCATTGTCTTTAATTTGTTGTTTGTTTTGCTGTACAGGTATTCTGCTGAAGATATCAAGAAGTTAAAAGAGTAAGTAATTTATAATTATTTAAATTAATATGCATTACGGAGGTAAGCTAAATGAATATGAATATGGAAAATACTGCTGAAAACTGCTTGTCTACTAAAAAATCGCCAATGTGGTAAAATGAGAGTCGTATACAGCCTAGCTTTCGATCCTAGCAGAATCTTCGTCAGGGCACAAATGACAGTTACTACAGAAAAAACACAGAATATATACCAACATAAACACATGTACACATGTATGGAAGGGGGGCTGGAAAGAGGAACGGAGGCGGAGACAAAACAATGAAAGCAACTGTGAGTGGGTGAGTGTCAGGACTGCTTGACCAATCAGGTCAAACGGGCATGGGTGGGTCCTTAAGTGGCTGCAGTCAAAGAAAATGTGATGAGAGTGTAAGGCTTAGAGAAGAATAGAGGTAGGGAGGATCAAAGAAATAAATCAAGAGATGGAAAGAGACATGTGATGACATAAACGGTACCCCGGGGTACCAGACGAAAATCCGCCATTTTGTTTAATTATTTTTTTAATTTTTAGGGCTGTACTGTGGGTATAGCGTGCCTACAATCTCGCGCTGCACTGCATGCACAACGCAATAGCTGCGGTACGGTTAGACGCAAGATGGTGCTACACAACGCGGTACCCCGGGGTACAACGGTACCCCGGGGCTATTGCGTTGTGCATGCAGTGCAGCGCGCGATTGTAGGCACGCTATACCCACAGTACAGCCCTAAAAATTAAATAAATAATTAAACAAAATGGCGGATTTTCGTCTGGTACCCCGGGGTACCGTTTATGTCATCACATGTCTCTTTCCATCTCTTGATTTATTTCTTTGATCCTCCCTACCTCTATTCTTCTCTAAGCCTTACACTCTCATCACATTTTCTTTGACTGCAGCCACTTAAGGACCCACCCATGCCTGTTTGACCTGATTGGTCAAGCAGTCCTGACACTCACCCACTCACAGTTGCTTTCATTGTTTTGTCTCCGCCTCCTTTCCTCTTTCCAGCCCCCCCTTCCATACATGTGTACATGTGTTTATGTTGGTATATATTCTGTGTTTTTTCTGTAGTAACTGTCATTTGTGCCCTGACGAAGATTCTGCTAGGATCGAAAGCTAGGCTGTATACGACTCTCATTTTAAATGAATATCACACAAAATATTTCAGACCTTTTTGTTCTAAGAATTATTTGATTCTATATTATTATATTCTTTATTAGCATAATAGGGCCCTTTTAAAAATTATAAAGAGGAGCACATGAGCAATTCTGAATATGAAAACTTAATGATCTTGATAATTTTGACGAACATACTTTTGTTGAGAGAATACTTTTGTAATTATGATAAAGATTTTTAGATACTTTGGTTCCTTTGAAAGTTTTATGTTCAATTGTTCTTCTCAATCTTCAATTCTACAGTCAAACCTGTTCTCATGGCCACCAGTAGTGTATCAAGATGGAAACAAACAATGTAGCCCAGGTCGAAAAAACAGTTGAAAATTAGTTGCCAACTGGTACCAGTTGATACCAGTTGTTGGCCAACTGGTTTCAATATGTGACCGCTTACCCCAAAACCCCCAAAAAGTTGACAAACATGAATTTGGATTTTTTTATCTAGCTGGAAAGAGGAGACTCTAAGCTTTAAAATGATATATAACTCATCAAATTTTGACACTCCGAACCTATTCAACAAAGCGATTAAATGTAGGAGAGTGGGAAGGTCTAGTTTTACAGAATGAGGAGAAAAGAGGCTCTAAAGATTAGGGTCACTCAGGCGCGTAGTGCGGAGGAGCTATCCATTGAATCCATTACTCAACTTTGGCTTCGTTTTAAGACTCAAAATTTGAAACAGTCGATAGAGGAAAGATTATGCTTTCAGGTAAAGTAAAGTTTTAAAATTAGATTTTTCAGCAAAAATTACATACTTTGGCTCGTAGCGGAGAATTATATACCGCGACTTTTTGGGGGTTTTGGGGTAAGCGGTCACATATGGAAATTGGTACACTGGAATCAATTGGAATCTACTGGAACAACCAGTAAGAATCCAGTAAGAATCAAGTAAGAACCCAGTTAGGCTGACCAGTAAGAAACCCAGTTGAAACCATTAACAAACCAGTAGTGGGATTAACCAGTACATGAGGACCAGTTAAAGTAGTTGGTTTCAACTGGTATTTTGAATTGGTTTCAACTGGTATTTCTATTGGTTTTAACTGGTCTGCTGCATCTATCCATTTATCTTTACTGGGAACAGGGAATGTTAACTGCTACCGCTTGATGCCAGTTAAAACCAGTAAAAACCAGTTGAATTTCCAACTGGTTTCAACTGTTTTTTCGACCTGGGAGTTCACTCTTTTTGAAGTAATTGGATAGTACATGAACCTGTCAGACCATTTGCTTGAAAGACCACTTTCTCTGTATCTCTGATACTGCATGGATGGGTTTGAATGTAAATTGAATTTGTACAGAAACTGAGAGGTAATGAGGTTTTCAACAAAACATTTGTTTTGTTTCTGTCCAGACTGAGAGCAAGGCATGGCAATGACTGGTCCTACATTGGAGCAGAGATGGGACGAAGTGCCTCGTCTGTCAAGGACAAATTCAGACTCCTCAAAGATTCATGCAATAAAGGTAGGTAATTAAAGGGGACCACCGGGCAAATAACAACACATTACTACATGTTTTGGTACTGTTTTGTGATATCAAATAGATACCTAACATTTTGCAAAGGGTTGAGTAATTCATAAACAAAGCAATTATTTTCCACCACTTACGGAACCACTACTATTTCCTGGTTCCTGGTTTGCGAGTGCGCCAATTTTACTCACGCGTACGTTTGTAGGCAATATAATTCCGAGCGATTCGCTTGCTGTACCCGCGGTAGTCTACACAATTCAGACCGCATATACGCATGCTTTAGAATGGTGATGCGGTTTCCAATTATTATTTTTTTCCTGCAAACATATTTTGGTGAACTTGTTGATGGAATGGAATACTAAAGATGTTATCTTTCTATTATACAAATATTAGTTTTGGGTGGTGGTACCCTTTAAATATTGGGCGTCATTAGGCTGCATAATAATGATTTATTCTGATATGTACATGTAGTTGAGAGTTTAGTAATCTTTTTATCAAAATGATAGGACATTCTATGCTTCCATTGAAGGCAAAAAGGTGGTAGATGTCAAGTTAAAAGAAGACAGAATACAAAGTTGTGTCATCTTCAGAAACTTGTCCCTTTTCTAGACAATTAAGGAAAGGGGACTGAAAGATTATTTATTTTATAAGTTATGAAATGATAGTTAAGTCAATACATTCATAAGGGAAACTTCATACAAGCAACTGATTTCTCTTTTCTCTTAGTGAAATGTAATGGACAGTAAATAACATTGACATCCAAGAATCAAAACATTTCATAAGCATTTTTGTCCCATTTACTTAAAAGAAATCAGGTTTAGCCATTTTGAAAATAAATATTGATTTGTCCTCCAGGAGGCAATACTGGCATATGCTGTCTTTGCTCTGTCAGGATCCCAGCCAGGGGAGAGGGTAACCACAGGCACCTCACAGTCTCAATTTCACCCCCCCCCCTTTTTTCTTCTTCTCTCTTTTCAATAATACTATTTGTACCCATAAAATAAAAGCATCATGGGGTTTCACAACATGCAGAAACTAAGAAGCTTCCGGGGCTTTGCCCCCTGAACCGTCACCGTGGGTGTTATCCCCTGCACCCCCACTACGGGCCCTACGCTACGGCGGGTCCCTGGACCCCCTTCCAATGTTGGTATTTGTTATGCATGTCGAATATAATGATGATCAACGATTGTAAACGTTTTTTGATTTGAAGCAATAAAAAGAATTACAAAAAAAAAAAAAAAAAGTATGCAAATGGACAGTGGATGAGGAGGCACTGCTGGCAGATGCTGTCTTTGCTCTGTCAGGTTCCCAGCCAGGAGATAGTGTGACAACAGGCATCTCTTGGTCTCGGGTGGTCAACAGGGTGGACACTAGAGTCTAGATGCAGTGTTCTAGCTAAATTGAAAGGAATTGTTTATTTATGTTCCTCCAGGCAAATGGACAGTGGATGAGGAGGCACTGCTGGCAGATGCTGTCTTTGCTCTATCAGGTTCCCAGCCAGGAGATAGTGTGACAACAGGCATCTCGTGATCTCAGGTGGTCAACAGGGTGGGCACTAGAGTCGAGATGCAGTGTTCTAGCTAAATTGAAAGGGAATGTTTATTTATGTTCCTCCAGGCAAATGGACAGTTGATGAGGAGGTGTTGCTGGCAGATGCTGTCTTTGCTCTGTCAGGGTCCCAGCCAGGAGATAGTGTGACCACAGGGATCTCTTGGTCTCAGGTTGCCGACCGGGTGGGCTCAAGAACCGAGAAGCAGTGCCGTGCCAAGTGGCTCAACTACCTCAACTGGAAGCAGACGGGGGGCTCTGAGTGGAGCAGACCAGATGATCTGACCCTACTTAATAGGTGAGGAGAATCTTGTTTGTGTTGTTGTTCAGGTGACAAGACATTTGCTTTGGCAACAAGTGGTCCACAGGATTATCAGCATATTATCTTTTGGGGTGAAAATTGTCAAGATTTTAGTTATGCTTAGCATTATGGTATGTATTTTAGGTTAAGTCCTCACAATTTTGGGGGGTTAATAAAAAAAATTAAAAAACTTAAATTTCCCTTGTTAAATTTCTTGTCATGTAATCTAGTTGTAAAGTGTGCTTCATGGTAAAATAGTTTATTAGCTATCAATTAACAACCATCTAACTTACAAGAAGTGCTAATTTAAATTATGTTATTTTAGCCCTTCACAGATGAAGGTTCAAGAGTGCGGTCATTGTATGTTTAAGTTGCTGAAAAAATCAGAGGTGGACTAGGGTATGGATCATGCTTACTTCTAAACAAAGAGGGTAGTATAGGAATGCATTTAGTTTTTAAAAATATTCAAAAAGCTGCATCACTTTGGTAATCCCTCACAGTTGATAATAGCTTCTGACCATCACAAGCATTGAAAAGCTAAGGGGTTTCAGAGATGCAAACAGCATTAGGGCTTTCTATAGCTCAGCTGGTAGAGCACCAGTCTAGCAATCCGGAGGTCTTGGGTTTAAATCCCAGATAAACCCTATTTTCTTTGCTGTTTTGCGTTTATTACAACAACAAAAAAAAAAAAAAAAAAAAAAAAAAAAAAAAAAAAAAATCAATTTTTATAATTAAAATTATTATCCTCTGCAGGATCGGGGAAACTGGAGCTAACATTGAGAGTGAGTTAGACTGGGTTGCCATCGCCAAGAACTGGAAGAGTGTGCGATCCCCTCAGTGGCTCAGGTCTAAATGGTGGAGTCTCAAGAGACAGGTCCCTGGGTACGAGACCATGCCCATCAAAGGTGAGTTCTTTTCTGACTGCTACCTGCCTTCGGAATCTTTTCATATTGCTTTGAAATAATCATTGTATTCATGATAACATAACGGACATTTTTGTGCATATCTTTGCATTTGATAGCCTTATGCAGGGTTCAAATCACACATTGGCCTGTTGGCTATTGGCAAACAACAATTAATAACAGTCATATTTTAATAGCTTGATCGAGCAACAGGCAACTGAAAATGACAGAATCTGATAGTAGTACATTCTTTCATGTCAAGCATTACCCATAAACAAAAGGAGTGATATTTTCAGTAGTACTTATGTCATTTGGGTTATACCAATTTTGCTTCAGGCAACCAAAAGTTTAGAGGAAAAGTTGAAAGCATTTGCAATATTTGTCTATCACTGGCTTTCTAAATCACCTGCAACCAAAGAAATATAAGACAAAAATGCCTCCTTTTATATCCAGCCCTGCTAGAGCAACTGAAGTTGATGCACAGTCGAAGGCGTCTGAGGGATGAGAGGAACACCATGTCTCAGATTGCCTTGGATTCACAGGCCTGCCAGATCAAGAATGTATTCTGTGAGGTGTCTTTTGTGATAGCTAGATGAAACACAAGAATTCTGATAAGTCTGATAATTAGAGATTTTATAGATTGTAGGACTTCATTTGACATCGAACCTGTTTTCTTTTCAGCCCTGCTAGAGCAGTTGAAGTTGATGCACAGTCGAAGGCGTCTGAGGGATGAGAGGAGCACCATGTCTCAGGTTGCCTTGGATTCACAGGCCTGCCAGATCAAGAACAACACACTTACGCTGCAGTTCCCACTTCAAGGTAAGAACAAAACTAATATTTATAGAAAATTATTATGAAATGTATACTTGGTAAGTTGGAAACGTAAAGGGAATGCACAGTTGTCATTGTTTGAGGAATTGAGACGTTACAAGAGTGGCACAACATTTGCTCAGATGGATTTTTACTACATGTGTGTTAATGTTTTAGTGAATGTTTACGGTAGGGTTAGGGATAATAATAAAGGTTAGAGTTAGTGTTGTTGTTTTTTTGTAGGGTAAACAGTTGGTTTATGAAAAATAATGACAAAGAAAATGTCATGGAACAATTTCAGGTGTCATGAATTTACAGGCCTGTCAGATAAAAACAAAATCACTATCAACCATGTCTCACTTTAACAGAATAAAATGGCTTTGCAGTGTTTATTTGGTAGGAAATGATGATGATAATGACATTAACAACAACAATGTTGATGATGATGAGGAGGGGGAGGAAGATGATAATGACAATGATGTTGATGATGATGAAGAAAAAGTTAAGATGTTGATGCCGATAATTCTTTGAATGTTGATGATGATCATGATCATGATGATGATCATGATCATGATGATGATGGTAATCATATAGGTTTACCGTAATAAGGATAGTTTAAGTTGTGATGCGAGACAAGGTATCGAAAATGGTAATGGTAATATCCCTGCACTGATCTTGCCTCAGTCAGCCCTGGCTAGTCTCACCAATGCTGGAGCCTTCCTGGCCGGCCATGGCCTGACTACGGTCCATGAAGACAACCACATCATCATTCAAGTTGCTAGTGCATCTGTGTTCAAAAAAGTAAATCTATAGGATTTCATCACTAAACATTTAATTTTGTCTTCATCTTGTTATTATAGGTCAATTGGAAGGTCTTGAGAATGGCAATATTCCTGCCCTGATGCTGCCTCAGTCAGCCCTGGCTAGTCTCACCAATGCTGGAGCTTTCCTGGCAGGTCATGGCCTGACTACGGTCCATGAAGACAACCACATCATCATTCAAGTTGCTAGTGCATCTGTGTTCAAAAAAGTAAATCTATAGGATTTCATCACTCAACATTTAATTTTGTTTCCATCTTGGTATTATAGGTCAGTTGGAAGGTCTTGAGAATGGCAATATTCCTGCCCTGATGCTGCCTCAGTCAGCCCTGGCTAGTCTTACCAATGCTGGAGCCTTCCTGGCCAGCCATGGCCTGACTACGGTCCATGAAGACAACCACATCATTCAAGTTGCAAGTGTATCTGTGTTCACAAAAGTAAATCTATAGGATTTCATCAGTCATCACTAAACATTTAATTTTGTCTTCATCTTGTTATTATAGGTCAGTTGGAAGGTCTTGAGAATGGCAATATTCCTGCCCTGATGCTGCCTCAGTCAGCCCTGGCTAGTCTCACCAATGCTGGAGCCTTCCTGGCCGGCCATGGCCTGACTACGGTCCATGAAGACAACCACATCATCATTCAAGTTGCCAGTGTGCCAGTAAGGATACTAAATTTTCAATATCATCCAAATTTAACTTAAATTTGTCCTATCAACCAGTTTGGTTGAAAGAACTTTCATTCAACTTGTTTGTATACTTTGTATGAAATGGCACTTCTGCCTATTAAAAAGTTTTTAAAAACATTTTTGTAGCCTTCTCATTTCAATATGCTTTAATGATGCTTGTATGATTGATACATGTTACATGTAGTTTATAATTTTCTTTTTTATGATTGAAATGAATAAACAGAACTGAATGGAAGTGAACAGATTCCACAATCTAGGTTCAAAAATTGTGGTGGACATGCATAGATGTAGTAGATGTCGATTTCATAAAGGCTGGTTGGGATGGTTGTGTATGCATACACGACTCTGTTTGTGTATGCTGCCTGAAGAGAGAATTTTGTTAAAATTTCAACCTTACAGTAGGTTTAGACTTACTATACACATATATGAACATGTTATGTTTTCATCATTCAGCAATAAAAGTGATAATGTGTGGATGTTTTAAGCTTATAAAACATTGGTGGTGCTTTAAAATTAGTGTCCTTTTGCAGGCAAAAAAGTTCAGTAAAACATTACATAAAAAGTTCTGTAAAATATCCCATAAACCACAAGGAAACTACGTACATCAAGTTGATGACATTTTCACAGTGATGAAAGAATGAAATGATGCAAGAAAAAAAAAGAAGCTTTGTAGTCTAACCGTCAGGCTCATTTCCTTTCTATTCTGAATCTATGTATCGTGGATTATTGTTATCCTTTTTATACCAGCGAAAAAAATACACGGGGGCGGCGGGCGAATTCGCCCCCGAAATGCCCAAATTCGCCCCCGAAAAAAAAAATTTCGCCCCCGAAAAAAAAAAAAAAAAAAAAAATTTTTTTTTTTTTTTTTTTTTTTGATTTTCGGGATTTTTCTGTTTGGATTGTGATCAAATGCTTATAAAATGATCACTTACAGCATTATAGCTTATTAGTAGCCCCTGAAATTCGAAAAAGAGCCCCAAAATTTGTAGCCCCCGAAAGTTGGAAAAGTAGCCCCCGAAAATGGAGCCCCCGAAATAAAAATATTAATTTTTTCGCTGTTTTATACCAACACAATAATCTTGCAACTTTTGAATTCAGGCATGCAAAAAGCGGACAGTATCTTTAAAACTTTCATTTTAAATATGTCTGCAGGGGGCTGATGGTGAGTCTGTAGGGGCAGATGGTGGCAGGAGACAGATCATCATCACGGCCAGACATTCCTCACAAGAAGAGCCCTCGCTTGCCCAGGTCGCCACAGCCATGTGTGCGGATGATATGCATGTGCAACAAGTAAACGCAGGTGAGTGTTGTTAATGGTGTTGTCTATTTGGTATATATTGAAATTCAATGTTTAACAAATTGGGGATGTTTATTTGTATATTATGATCTGCTCTGACTTTGCATGATAAAGTGTCTTGATGAAGATGATGGTGATGATGATGGTGATGGTGATGGTGATGGTGATGGCGATGGCGATGGCGATGGCGATGATGGTCATGATGAGATGGTGATGGTGATGAAGATGATGATGATGAAGATGATAATGATGTTGATATGATGATGATGATTGATGATGTTGGTGATGATGATGGTGATGATGAGGATGACAAAAAGAAAATGGCATGCAGCTTGAAAAATGATAAATTATAAAGTATATGAATACATCCTTTTCTCATTGCATGAAGCAAAAAATGGTTCCGTCATTGGTAAAATATCTGCAACCAGTTAATATTTTATTTGTATAATAGCACCCTCTATTGACCACTCTCTCCCAATACTTTTTCTGCTAACCAAAGTATAACGGTTGGTCATAACAGAGGAAGCTACAGAATCTTAAAGGGATCTTGTAACTTTGTTGGCATGTGCAAAAAATAATGAATGGTTGATAAAATGTGTATTGTTGCAATCTGATATGTCCCCTGAGTAATGTGTGATAATTTTACATTAAATGGATATTACATGGCTAAGTAATGAGGAAAACTGCGAATTGCACTGACTTTGTACACAGTTATAATTTTCCAGTGGATAATTGCAAATCCGAACACTTCATTCATAAATATCTTTTTAACAAAAGGGAAATTCAAAAAACCCAAACCTGTTCCATGATTTATTGGTAATACAAATACACCTGGGTATGAATGAACCACTAGAGTTCTACATGTAAGTAAGATTTGTGGATTTGGACAATTTTACTACATGTATATCCCTTTAAATGTTCATTTTCTGAAATACATACATGTAGTAACGATTACTTTTTATCACTTGATAACTTTGGTCAACTCCTCCAACCCTGTTGTGACATGTCAATGTATTATTGCTAATTTATGTTGTCGCTTTATTGTTTAACCACACAACTGGTGGATCAAACTTGTTTATTGATACGGGGATACAATCAAATTTGTTTAAAACCTTTATTTAAGGATTTCCTTTTGTTGCCTTCAATAACATTGTATGCCAATTAAAAAAATTATTTTGGTATGTTTGTAAAAAAAAAAGGTTATTATTAAAGAATTATTACAACACTGCAGGACCTGAACAATGTAAAAGGTTGTGAAACTGCAATTCATTTTGTTCAGCATAAGGAATAGGACATGAGTATGCTTATAGATCAGCACTCAGCAGTCTCTCATACACATGAATGCATGATTCATTTGAGTATTAACTTACAGTTTAATTCTGAACATGTGTGACTTCCAGATTCCAGGATTATCAATTGTTAACTTCCTCCACCAAATAATTCCAATGTTGCAAACATTGTAATCAACAAGCATTGCATTTGTTTATACATTTTGACAGAAACCAATACAAATCTAAAAGTAGAAACTAGATTCATGGCTTACTCATGACATGTTCCTTTGTTGTCTTAATACCATTGGGAGTTGTGGTAGGATGAATCCTGTAATTATTCTGGACTGGGATAGTTCCATCATTCATAGTATCCAAATTTGGATACTTCACGTGAACGTACTAGTAGATAAACTGTGACATAAATTTTCACTTTTTTCACGAAGTAAACAGTGTTATGATTCTACAAAACTTTCACATATTATTCGGAAGAGTCTTACACTGATATTAGTATATAACTGATGTTTCAAATATCACTTTTAGAAAAAATCTTATGAAGTTTATGGATCAACTTGGAACAAAACATGACTTCCAGACTCCAGGGTTATCAACAGTTAACTTCCTCCACCGAATAATTCCAATGTTGCAAACATTGTAATCAACAAGAATCGCATTTGTTTACATGCATTTTGACAAAACCAATACAATTCTAAAAGTAGAAACTAGATTCATGGCTTACTCATGGATGTTCCTTTGTTGTTGCAATACCAGTGGGAGCTGTGTTAGGATTATTCCTGTAATTACTCTGGACATGGGCATGTGCATGTATTTTCTGACACATTGTGTCCTTTGGTGATTCACATTTTTCCCGAGTTCCCTTGAATTTGGGGTGTTCTTGTTGTCCAGAGGAATGGGAAATGTATAATATAATTAAGATATTTTACTCTAGCAAGCATCTTCCAGGTAAACTATTAACAGGTTAACTTTCTTTGATGTACATTACTGTACATAATAGTTGGTGAATCAGCACCCTTGGTTATGCAATAGTTCACCTTTTGAACTTATGATGTAGGTATCGTTCTGGACGTTCATTTTCAGTAATTAACTTTTCCATTGACATAATCCCCAAACCACCAAACAAACGTGGTCAGTTGCAAGGATGCTGGAGACCCATAGAAGGAAATTGTGGAGGAAAAGAATATTATGTAAGATAGTACGTATAAGGTGATTAACCTTTTACTTGTGACACTACCTCCTACGCATCTCTCCCATATCAGATGAGTGAGGTATATCAAGAATCATGATGTCTTATCATGGGGTTACATAATCACCAAATCCTCTAGAAAGTCTGTTGGTTACAAGGACGCCTGGAGGCCTTAGTAATGATGTCGTGGGGCAAAACATTATGTAATATATGATATAGAAACTTGTGACACTACCACCTACGCATCCCTGATAAGTGAGGTATACAGAGAACCATGAGGTTCTCATGACCTCATGGAGTTGGCTCGTTACATAACCCCAAAATCATTGAGATGATCAGTTGCAAGGATATGTGAGGCCCTTTAGAATGAAATTGAGGAGGATAAGAATATTATGTAAGATATATAGAACCTTTTACTAATCAAGATCCATGAGAAGTCTTGTCATGGGGTCATTTGAAACAAAGCCAACAACATCAATGATGACAAAATATTAGGAAATGTGTAATATGTCATCCATCTTTCTGTTTAGTATTTAAACATGTAATAGGAATTTGTAATGTAATTTGTATTTATTTAAGTAATTTTTAAAACTTGCATTAAAGGGATAGTTGAGTTTTGGTAAAGAGAGTACAGTTTTGGACAAACTGAATTTTAGTAACCAAAACCTGTATTATTGCATTACAAACTAATACATTGTAGTTGTACATGTAACTCCACCATGCTTGAAAGGAATACAAAAATGCCAACGACTGAGTGAAAAGCCTGTTATCATTAAAAAAGAGCCGTTAAAACTCAAATGGGCACTCTCAAAAGTAATTGGTTACAACCATTTAAAATAAAATATTGTGCATGTGATGTTTTGTTGAAATAGTGATTAGATAGAGAGATAATCAACAGCTATTTAAAAACCTTTTTTGACAATTTTTGAAAAGAGGAAGCATGTGTGGGATATTAGTGTATGTGTATAGATTGCGTATGATTTGTAATGCGTGTTCACACAACATATCACCATTTTAATTTTAGTTACGAGGAAGCGAGGTAGACAAGAAATCACAAGAGAAAGTAAGGTTCCCTTTTCGTATGTTTAATGGGTTATAAATAAATACATGTGTGCCGTTGCAACGGGATGAGAATATGAATGAATAAAGTATTGCACGTAGTAACATTGGCTAAAGCTGATAATGAAATATGCATGACAATAAGTAAATGCAGGTAAATAATTGCTTACAGTGAATGTTGGCTAGAGTCCGAAAAGTGTGAGAGAGTTGGATGTACGAAGGAAGGGGCTGCACGCGATGATGATGCGGAGACTTGGAAAGCGGAAACGCGACTTCGATGACGGGGTTGAAGAACCGCGAAGTGCGCGATGACGACGCTGATGAAGAAGTTGACCCTCGTGGGTCGCGGTCGAGACGAGAAACGAAGAAGATGATGCGGCGGTTGACGCGGAGACGGTGAGTCGCTCTACGGGTCGATGCCAAGGAAAGGTGAATACAGGAATCAGAGTCGGTGCCGAAGGAACAGTGAATCGTCCATTGTCGTAGGCCGACTAAGAAGATGCGTGAGCAGACCAGCTACGGTGAGTCGAGCTGTGAGGTGAGTACGCCAGAACTGCCCGGTGCGTATCGTGACGTGGAAGCTCCCAGTGGTGAATCAGTGGCACAAGACGGCGGTGATTATAACGTACCACTAGAAACTAACCAGTCCGCTAGGGGCGGCGCGAAAGGTGCTGTGACATGATGGAGATTCATGCCACAGAAGGGTCTCGACGGCGGAGAGAGAAAACTAGAGTTGATGTTGACTCAACGAGAGATGGTGATCGGAGTGAAGAAACTGGTGAAAGGCACGTGGAGTTGAAAAGCGCGGCTGGCGAAATGGTGATGCGTGATTGGTTGAATGGCCGCACACGCGGAGAAAGCATGAATATGTATGAGCCACGTGGTGGAAAATAACTGGAAAAGTACCGAGAGTAATAAACTGGAAATAACTGGATCGGCAAAAGCAGGTCGGGGTGAAGCAACATGTATGAGCGAAGTATGGGTCGCTACACATGTTTTTTTTTTTTTAAACGGCTGGTTCAAAACTATCAAATAATTGTGGGGCCCCACAATTATTACAAATGGTTATGTTTCTTGATATTTCAGCTGTTTCTGAACTAATTTTGATCAAATAAAGTTTGTTCTGTCATTAAAATTGTATGCTCTTTCAAATTTGACACTCAGTTTTTCATTATCTCACAATTTTTTTTTTTGTGAAGCGCCCTCTATACCAAAACTCAACTATCCCTTTCATAATTTAATTTTCATTCTTGTAGTTATACTATTTTCTTTTCATTTCATGTATCTTTTTTTTTTTGTCTACTCAGGATTTACTTTGTAAAAAGTGAAAAAAACATAATCCCTTTACATGTATGAAATAAAGCAAATATTTTTCTAAATACAAAACAAGAAAGGCTTTTTATTCTAATATTTTACAATCATTGTCAAGGCCAAGAACTGCATTTACTTTGTACAATTTAGCAACCAAAAGTAGAATGACTATTAATGCATTTCATGTATGATGTATTAGATACGTAGTCTAAGCAATTTAAAGGTTCCGTTTTTGCATCCCAAAGGGCATAGTCATGATTTGTAACAATATATACGGGCAATTCCATAAATATGTCAACCAGTAGGCCAAAATTTCAAAATCATCATATTGGTCCAAATAATACATCAATTTGAAGGTAATAATGTGAACTGTCAAAAACCATTCGTTAACATTTTTTTGGACTAAGTTCAAGGTCAAGAGACCCTTCCAAATCAAGGCATACTGAAGTTGCTGATTTTTCTTTGCTGTAACATACCATTTGATCTTTTTATGTATTTCAATTAAAAAAGACTGAATAATTAATTGACCATGATAGATGTAAACAGTATAACTTTCTGAATCCATTACCACAAAAAAATTAGAAAAATACTCTTTTAATTACGATTTGTAGCTAATTAATATCAGGACTATTTTTGTCATGTACGTCCGACACGGAAAAACACTTAATTTCTATTTCACGAAAAGACAAAGAACCCAATAAAGGGCAGGATGTCAATGCAAAGCAAGTTCTAACCCCTCTACACAGAGAGTAAAAAAAAAAAATCCAATCATCACTAATTACGGAAAAAATGGGTGGTCGGACGTACACTTTTTGCGTACGTCCAACCATGTACGTCCGACACGGCATTGAAATGAATAAAGTTTTGCCAGCCTAAAACACTTAAATTCACACTGTATCTTATCTGTATGATTACAGAGTGTATTCAAATGTAATATCTCTTAATTACTTAGTGATTCATATCTCTAATTATAACAAATCATCATCATATGGCTGGACATTCCATAGTCACATTTTTGTATGGCTATTTACATACTAATACTACACACTATCATGCTGTCATTATAAAATACATCATAAAAACATACTTCAGGTGGACCACGTTGTATAATTATTATTTTGTTTTGACTCACTTAGGACATTTAACAATTTTCTTAGTAGGAAAGAACAACAAACATACATTTTGTGATGAAAAATCAACCCTAAACTTCAAATATACATTATAAATCTAGTTCATGTAGTCCCATCAGTGCATATTCATGTTAGTGAAGATTATTTGTGTTTTTATTTGTATTATACTGCCAAAATTTAATGATACAGTGATAAAATGTTTATATCTACCATTTAAGACAACATTACTTACTAACTATGACTTAAAGTGTCTATTTACAGCAAATATTTCAGCAGCAAGTAGACTTGCATTGGTATAACACATGTACGTCCGACACGGCAGTCTTGTACGTCCGACATTGTACGTCCGACACAAAAATAAAGCGCAAATATTCCATACTTCGAAGGGAAAATATTACAATTTTTTTTATATTTCCCATCATTTACAATCTAATCAACATGGTAATAGATGATTTGGCCCCAAAAAATGATTAACTTCACAGAGTTTTCCAGTTGAAATCCTCTTGTCAGAAAAATCATTTTCTCTGAGTACGTCCGACCATGCAGTGTTTTTTAATCGGTACAAGGTCATTAAGGTGGTAAAATCTGAATAAGTCATATTATTTTTTTCTACTCATCATTTGCAATCTATTGATCACATAAAATCGTATGATTTACATTAACTTCTTCTTTAGTACCTAATTGAAGTGTGTGAAATGTACGTCCGAATTTATGGAATTGCCCATACATTTTCCTTTTACATTTGGAACTAATATCCTGTTTGTAGTATGATAAGGGGTTCCTCCTAATGACATATTTCCATGTTTTTTATTTCATTTTGTAAAGATGCACTCAAAGTCAGTGTCAAGGTCTAAAGAAAATTAACATGTTAGTAACTTATATATTTGAATTTCTAAATACATTTTCCATAGACCGCACTCACCCATCCTGAGTGTTTTCGGGACAAGTCCTGAATGGATGAATGTAATTAATGTAAGTTGGAGGATAGCTCTTTCCTTTAGCCATGTATTAGACTATTTGCCCACTGAAAACAGTGACACTTTGATGATTTGATTGTAATGAACTCCACTTCATGTGGAGACAGTCATGGTATATTGGTTTGGTTCTTCATCTTCAATGGGAAGGTCATTGGTTCAATTCTCAGTGTTTGTACATGTAAATGCCTTTGCAGCAAGGCACTTCTTTTCTTCATATTTGCCCTTTTAACCCAATGGGTACATTACATGTTAGGGTGAGACAGTGATTGCCTAACTAGTCTGATGGGCTTTTGATAGCTGCATGCTTCTCGATTTCTTTATCCTCCCTGGGGAGTTGAAATGGCACACTACAATGTGCAGACTTTAATTGTATGAACAGTGACTTGGTGTAATTAGTTCCTTTTCTAAAGCAGTTGTATGCTGTTTTGTATGTAAGCACAATTTTTAAAAATGAACTTGTATTGTTGCTGAACATTGTTCCTTGCGTGACATTCAACATCTGGTAAATTTTCTTGCCTAACCTGCTTGCCATACTCTTTGTCCTTGCCATTTCCCCCAAATGCAGTATAATGTCAGATGAGTTACAAGTCTCCTTTCATTTCCTTGTTTGAATGTTACAGATGTTTTTAAAGAGTATTTAGACAAATTTTTGAAATCGATATTCATCATTTCCTTGGTAGAAATGATACAATTCAAGACTTTTAGTTTTACACATGAATCACAATGATCAGTTACAACTCACAAGTCTTACTTTTATATCCCTTGTTATGCTTTTGCTGATTACTGTGTATGGCAAACAATTGAAACTCATCCCTTTTTTCTAGTTAAATGAAACAATACATATTTCAATTATTTCCATCAAACTGAGACATTTCCCAAAAGTATGTTTATAATCAGACTGACTGCTTGAAATTGGTTTTTATTTCTTGTAACATTAGACTTACATTTGGGGATAAGCAAATCTAGATTTTTACAAATTGTTAGCTATTTGTTCATCTTTAAAATTAGTCATTGTTTGTAGCATTTGGATGAAATGATGACTAATGTGTTGAGATTTGTTATTTAAATCTGCTGTTAGAATGAGACAGCAACATGAAGATGAAAACAACCAGGTTTCGGTTCATTCTCATGTATCCTCTAATTATAGTCCGCACATATTATCCTTTAGGGAGATTACTCTGTATCTTGACTTATATGACTGTCTTTCAGCTAATAATGCAAATCTTCAGAAACAAAATCCTATAGAGGTCTTGTCATTGGTTCCTGTATACAATACTATACATGAACTTAGATCATTCTGATTTTCCTAATAATTTTTCCTCAGGTTTTTACAAATTGTAGTATTTTATTTTCCATGGTTCATAGGGAAATTTGTTGAATATTATATAGACTTGAGTTGTAGAAAAAAGAGAGATTGTATGCCAGATGAAAGTGGCAATTTGTAGGGCAAGGCCTTTTTTTTCTTCCAAATTTGAAGTTATTATACAATGTATATAGCCATTTATTTTAAATTAAAGGGGGGTGGGGATTGAGAGTGTTAATTGCATGAAATGACACCCTATCTGTGATTGAACTACATGTGATGCGAGTATCTCCCCTGAGTGTATAAGTTGCCTTATTCACTCACTTCACACAAGGGTTGATCCCCTCAATCAGACGAGGCTCATCATCCCCCCTCTTATCTCCTGGCACCTATATCCTCCTGACCTGCCTCCCACCATTACTGAGGTATCAAGGGGATGTATCATCAAACTTGTGTATAGTGACCAGCTTTAAAGGAAATGAGAAAAGTGGCCACTGTAGACAGGTGATCTCTTTTAGCTGGGTTCCATAACAATAGTACAGTCAAACCTGCATATGGTGTTCACCTAAGGAAAATAAGTAAAGTGGCCACTGTATACAGCTCCTTATACCCCCATTATCCCCCATCTTATCTCCTGGCATGAATGTATCCTCCTGACCTCCCATCATAACTGAGGTATCAAGGGGCGTATCAGTGAACTACATGCAGTCAAACCTGTGTATAGTGACAACCTAAATGGAAACAAGAACAGTAGCCACTGTGGACAGGTGACCCCTATAGACAGGCTACTTGTCCCCAAATATCTCTTAGCACCTACAGTACATCCTCCTGACCTCCCATCACTGAGGTATCAAGGGGCGTATCGGTGAACTACAGTCAAACTTGTGTATAGGGACAACCTAAATGGAAACAAAAAAGTGGCCACTGTGGACAGGTGACCTCTATAGACAGGCTACTTGCCCTAACATGTCTCTTAATTAGCACCTACATGTACATCCTCCTGACCTCCCATCACTGAGGTATCAGGGGATGTACCATCAACCTGTGTATAGTGACCATCTAAGGGAAACAAGAAAAGTGACCACTGTGGACAGGTGACCTCTATATACACGCTACTTGTCCCCAACATATCCCTTAGCACCTACATCCTCCTGACCTCCCATCTCTGAGGTATCAGGGGATGTATCATTGAACCAATGTCAACCTGTGTATAGTGACCAGTGACCACCTAAGGGAAACAAGAAAAGTGGCCACTGTAGATAGGTGACCTCTATAGACAGGCTTCTCATCCCCATCTTATCTCCCGGCACCTTCATCTTCCTCACCTCCCATCACTGAGGTATCAAGGGATGATATCAGTCAAACCTGTGTATAGTGACCAAGTTAGTGATCATAGAGACAGCTTTTGTATTCGAGCAAAACAAAAATGTACTTCATTAGAGTATATTTTTTGTTGGTATCCCTTTTGTAAGTTATAACTGAATGAGAAGTTTTTAAAAGTTCGCTCACATAATGACATTCATTTATATCTTGATGGCCTCATACCCAACACTGATAGTGATAACACAGTTAGTTTACATTACTGGGTTAGATTGATGCCGAGTGAAGTGCTTAACATTGATTAGCATTATTCAAAGTATGCTCAGATTACTCAAAGCCTACAGCTGAACAGTTCAGATTAGATAATCATTTAATACACAAATAAAGAATTGATCATCGAGTGAGAGTGAGAAAGGCCTTTTAAAAATAATTTTTTGGCTATTAAGTTGAGTCATGAATACCATATTGTAGGTTCAGGCATATTCTGTGTTATGCCAAATTTTCAGAAAATGATTTTATTTCTAATTTTTGGAATATTTATCAAAAATATTATTAAAAAGGGAAGCTAAATTTGGTTTCTACTTGTAGTTTCCCAAACTCTAAACATGATAATCTTCAAAGTACAAAAAGATGGTTGAACAAGTCACCAGTAATATATCATCTTTTTGATCTGATCGATGTTTAAAAGGACATAATATTACTGGTGACTTGGGATACGAGTCTGGGGAGAAACAATTATAATATCTCGGGTGGCATGTGACAACCATCAATGGTCTTGTCAAGTTCCACAGATGTGGAATGGTGTAACTAGTTACTGGTAATGTCTGTCCTTTAAGTCTAGCTTTAGTTGATAGATTTAGAAACATACCGGCCATTGTGTTTTAATGTTACTTAAAGAGGAATTCCACCCCAGAAATGTGATATTTGCTATAAAATGAGGTGAATATGAAGAATCGGGATCGAAAATTTGAGCCAAAACGGATAAGCAATAAAAAAGTTATGACAGGACGAACTTTGCTCCGATTTTTAGTATCGTTCGCAATTGCTATCGATCGTGACGTCACTTGCGAGCTGCAGCCATTTTGACTTCTACATGGAAATTTAACAAAATTTAAATTTTCTTCATAACAAAGCAAATTTATGAGCTTACACATTCAAATGAGGTTGCCCCATCGATATTCTTTTATGAATTCGTGAAAAAAGGAGAGAAAAGTTAATTTTTAGCATCGAAAAATGAGAAATAAGTGTATTTTCATGTACTAAAGCCATGGCGAGGTGCTCGTGAATGAGGTTGCATATGGCGGCAATTTTGAAACGATCGCTCATTATTACATAATGTTCAAACAGGTATAACTCCCGTGTTTCTTGTCCGATTTTGATCAAATTTTCACCAATCATTCGTCTTGTTCTGCTTATTCAAAAAACGAATAGTTATATCAGGCCCGGACTACCCCTTTAATAATGAATGCTGTTTGTATTCTCGTTATATCAGCGCTTTCCAATGAGTCCTCAACCATTGTTGACTCTTGGGTTGACCTGCAAGGCAGCAGTGATCACATGTCCTCACACATGGGCCAATCACAGAGCAGCTTGGTTGATAATTTTGAATTGCTAAAACAAAAATGATATTTAAATTTATACTGTTAATTTCTCTTTATATCAGAGCTTTCAAGCGAGTCTTCCACCATTGTGCACTCTGGGGATAATCTGCAAGGGAGCATCGATCACGTGGGCCAATCACTGGTCACCGTCGTTGATAATGCTGATATTTTTCTTCTCCAATATTATTTCACTTTATGCTGTTTTTTTCTCGGGATAACAGAGCTGTCCAATGATTCCTCCACCATTGTGCACTCTGGCGATGACCTGCAAGGCAGCAGTGATCACATGACCTCACACATGGGCCAATCACAGGACCTGCAAGGCAGCAGTGATCACATGACCTCACACATGGGCCAATCACAGGACCTGCAAGGCAGCAGTGATCACATGACCTCACACATGGGCCAATCACAGGACCTGCAAGGCAACAGTGATCACATGACCTCACATATGGGCCAATCACAGGTCAGCGTGGTTGAGGAGCAGCCAATCAGCAGCCAGGCTCAGCTGATTGGTACAGATGCTGTATTGCCACAACAGGTGAGGTTTTAATAGAATTTAAGAGAGAAAAAAAAACATTTGGGAAATGTACAGGGAGAGAATTTGTTTTTGCATAGTGGCCCAACCTGCAAGTAACTTTTGTGCCCCCTTGACTTAAGCCGTCCACACCATCGTTGGGATGTATGATGGCTTCTGCTTCACAACGGCTTGCCACGCCTTCCTATCTTCTGTCAGTCTCGCGGCTTTAGTCAGGGAGTCAAGGTGTCTGTTGTTGCAGTCCGCCTTGATACAGTCCATCCATCTTTTAGCTGGTGTTCCCCTTGGGCGTTTGCCATTTACATTTCCGATGAGAAGGATGTGGGGGTATCTTTTTAGATTCATTCTGTTGATTCATGTATGTCCAAAGTATCTCAATCTTTTTGTGGCAACCCTGTCGATGATGGTTTCTTCCATGTTCAGTTGTGTTCGTATTTGTGTTTCTCATCCTGTGCCCTTCCCCCCCCCAAAAAAAAAAACAACAAACAAACAAACAAAACAAACAACAACATTACAAATTCTGTTACATTAGGTAGCCCAAATGGGATTAAATCAAATCAAGCATTAATGAAACAATTTGTTGGCCCAAAACTCATTTTTGGTGGCTTGGACCAGTGGGCCAGTGCCCCTGCCTTGCTAATGTCAAGCTTTGCAATAATTAAAAACACAGAATAGATGACATGCTGGTTTAAACCTGTGACCTCTGAAATACCATTGTGGTTGTTCAAATGTATTGGATGTGGTGTGGCAAGATTGGTAGAGCGCTCGCATTCCAAGCGGGAGATTCCCAATTCGAACCCGGAGTATGCCCATCACGTTTGTCCTTCAGCAAGACAATTAATCCACATTGCTGCTGGGCAATTCCAAGCAAACATTGACATAACCACTGATTTTTCAAATTCGTTGTACTATAACAAATTTGGTATCAAATGAAAGCTAAAAGATTGAACTTTCCAAAAATGTATTTTGTTTTTGAAAAAAAAAATTGTAAACTATTATTTTATTGTTAATATATAGCATAAATTGATTTTCAGTTATTTTCACAAAACATTCAATTAAATATTAAGCATAAAAGAACTGCGAAAAGGAGTTTTCATAACATTTTATTTCAGTGTTGATAGGATCATTGCTTCAATTTTTCAGATAAATATCAATTTCGTCATTTTCGCTCTTCGTTCCGCTTCAGTGACTGTCTCATTTACAATCATTAATATGTCACGGCGTTACACTAAAAACATATATTTTTAATATTTCTGGAAAAATATGAATGGGAATTAAATAATTTTTTGTTTTCTCTGTATTAGCCCATAGGGCTATAATATGCATGCTGAATAGCAGCATTATCTTTTACCACTTATTAATATAATCAATATCAATTTGGTCACGGCGTTACATTTTGTGTAACGCCGTGACGCTACCTACTGGATTCCCATTGACATAACACAGTAGACATAATCAAATAGTGTAAGATATTTTTTGTAGGTATGCTTATGCATTGCTCATGCTATAATTATATGAATAGGGTCAGTTGATAATGTTTCCATCTCAAAGTTACCCGAGTCATGTATGTGTATGGGTTGTATGTCCGTCTGTCTGTATGTGCATCTGTACATCAGTGTTCTTTTTTTTGCAATATCTCAAGAATCGTTGGATGGATTTTGTTCAAACTTTGTACAATCCATGTATTTAGAGGTACGGATTATTGGATATGATTTTGGTCCATGAGGTCAAAGGTCAAAGGTCACATAGCTAACAAATATGCAAAAATTATATTATTATCAAGATAGTTTGAGAATCCTTGAAGGATAACATGATAATAATACTGGTATGCGTCCAGTGAAGTATATGACCTGATTAGGGAATGGGGTCATGGGAGGTCATAGGTCAACAGGTCAAAATATTGTTGTTGTTTTTTGTTCTCACAATTAAGTTCCAGAATCAATGTTAGAAAGAGTACTGTAGGTAAAAGACAATTTTCTGAAACTGCTTGGGGCACAGGTCAAAGGTCACTCGGATAATTACCAATTCAAAAACAAACATTTACTAACTCTGAAATCATGTTACATGAAACAAATCACTTGCAAATATGCACTGTGCAGACCAAAAATTAAACATTTGTATGTTATTTTGAGAAACAAGGTCAAAGGTCAGATGTCAAAGGTCTCATATTTCATTGTTACATTTAAGTATGTATTTTGGTTTTAATATTTGATGGTTCCATTAACTAACTTCTGAAATAGATAAGAATTTCAATTATGTCCTAAAAGATTTTTTGATCAATAGAGGGCGCTGTGCTGCAAATTTGTGTCATGCGGATGATCATTTAATAGCATCTTGGTTATATCACCCATTCATCTAGTTCTTTATTGATTCTGGATCACTACATTAAAATTATATCATATTATTCATCTCTTCAATATCTCCCATATATATAACATGTACAATTCAGAGGTCACGGCGTTACAGTCACGGCGTTACAGTGCATAGATACATTTATGATATCATATTTACTATGAGCATTGGATTATTTCTACATTTTTATTTGGATGTTCTAGCTTGATGTCTAGTACAAAGAATCAATGTGACAAAAGTGCAAAATGTTCCTGTAGTTCACAGAGTTTACTTAGTTTCTTAGCATGTAAGAAACCCATGTCTTTTTGCCGTCACGGTGTTACGGCAGATATTGATATTCATAATTAATAATTTATTGGGAATTTTGGTTTTCTTGCCTATTGTAAATTATTGGTAGGATAGTGGTTACAGATGCATATCAAAAGTTGGTTCTAGATATTTAGATTTTATGAGTTATTTGGACTTTCATTGTGAGAAACACCCTCTGACCGTCACGGCGTTTGCTTGGAATTGCCCTGCTCTCTCCCCAGGTGTATAAATGGGGACCCGGTAGGAGGTGAAAGCCTTTATGTGAACGATCTTCTCAATGCCCATGAGCCACTTGGAAGGAATGCTTCCCAGGGAGTGGAGATGGTTTGCATTGTATCCTATGACCCGGGTAATAATGTCATTGTAAAGCGCTTAGAGATCATAACAGGCGCTATATTAAAATCAATTATATTAGTATTATTATTATTGCAACTATGATTTGCTGGAAACAAACAAAATAATTGCAAAGTATCAATTAAAAGAATTTATTGGCATCAAGTAAATCTTCAGATTTTAAAAATATTATCTGGATAGATGATATCCTCTTCACTTCATTTATATTCAACTGACAATTGTTTTTATGTTCTAATTTTTGAGACAAATGAGGACAAAGTGGCAATAAACACCATTTTTATTTTCACATATTAGGAATGCTATTAAACTTCACTCCTACACCCATAACTGTATACCGTATTTGTCGGTGTATAAACCGCACCTGTGTATTAACCGCACCTGTGTATTAACCGCACCCCCAATTTTGGGTTGTCATTGAAGGGGAAAAAACATTTTCTAGATGAAAAAACTGCTAGGAATCTTTGTAATATAATCAAACTATACACACATCCAATGTATTCCCCTATAACTTTTGTTAACTTTAAGTACACAAAACAACATCAGTCACATACTTGTTCTGATTGGAGAATAGTTCATAACAGAGAAGCCTATCAAGCTTTTTACTCCACATAAACGGATATATTTTAGCCATATTTTTATGAAATATGTTTCTCTATCTCTGTGTATTAACCGTTCCCCCCTTTTTTCAAGTTCTTCTGTACATGTAAAAACATGTGGTTAATACACCAGCAAATATGGTAGTGTTTCATGTGCATACAGATAAAAAATATTTATTGAAGCTTGTCTAGATGTACCCTTTGTTTTTGTTGCGTATTAAAAGTAGGTTGCGGTGGGAAGAGCACGAGACATTAATGTAATGTTATGTTTATTTTGTGTCTGTCTGCATTTTCTATTATTGGATGATGAATACAAAGATAAAGAGGAAACATTAAATGTCATGTGTTTCTATATCAGGATGCATTTTATCATTTTGCAGACTGATGAAAGAGGTGTTTGATGATATCAATAAAGGTTGTTGCTTGGTGTTCAGGTGTGGTTGCCATATCAACATTCCTATTATTGTGATTTTTGTCTGAAGTGCACTTATTTTCTTAACTTTAGAATGTTTTTTATTATTGAAAATTGTTCTTCTGATTTCTCACACATTTATTGATTACGACTAAATGGGTTTTATTTTTAAAGTTACATTATTGGTATATGTTGTAAATATTTTATAAAGTGTCTCTCCTCCTGTCTGATATGTTTTTGTTTTGTTACCCAAGCTTATTCCAAATATTCCATAACATTTTAATTAAGTTAAAGTGATACATTAACTTTATATATTTGTTCCCAAAAGTAATATCTGAGACTTTTATCATATAACAATTTCATTGTAAGATGCTTGAGATTTTCATATAGAAAAGAATGATGTTTATCTAGTCAAAACAGAGAAAATCAATGTCAAATTTTATCCGGATCGTTCGCATGAAGTATCCTGATCGGATACTTTGGACGAGCATCTAGAGTCGAAAGTGTCTATAGACGCTTTCAAATTCAATCTTAAATATCTCTGTAATATCTTCTGCTACCATAAGCTACACAACACTGTACAAGAGAAGTATGAGAGCTCCAAGTGAATTTGGTTTAATTTTACAAAGTTACTGGTTCACTTTAAACATGACTCAGTATGTAACAGATTCAGAAACAATTCACATTTCAAAATGTGATTTGACAGAGGAATGAAATCCATGGATGTGTTCAACAAAATCAAGCTCAACGCCTACTCTCACATTGTATTCAAATCCATGAGGGACAGATTTTAATACAAGGTGTAAATAGGAGGTGTTGAGCTTTATTTTGTCGAACACATTCATTTGATTCCCGATCTGTGATCTGTCAAATCACATTTTAAAATTTAGATTGTTTCTGAATCTCCCCAGTGTGAAATGTTTACATACTGAGTCATGTTTGGCAAACTTTGAAGAAGACAAGCAAATTACTGAACAGTTATCAAATGAGACCGGCTCCCAGAGAATGGGTGTAAAGTCGGGATGGGTCTTTAGTACTTAGAGCCTCAAAATCATAAAATATTGTCTTTGGCTGAAATTTTTAACTTTATGGGATTTGATACTTACATGTTTCATCTACATTCTCTGGCAATTTCAGGTCTAATTTTTTATGCCGTAAATAATGATTTTTCTAAGCAACCTTCATTTCGGTTTCGACCAGAGACTCAGTAAATCCGCGCTGGCTGATCATGATCGATTGTGAAACGAACGCGCCAGCTATGTGTGTGTGATTCGACCGTACCGCCGCGGCGAGCTGCAAGAAGAAAGCACTGTAGCTGTACAGTGATTGGTCAGACTAACCTGAATAGAGTTGTATTGCCCGTGTGTTGTACATTTCCAGGAAGCGTTCGCAGCATTTAACTTACTGTATAGTAAACGAGTAGTTGGTTTGTTTATAATTCTATGGGTACCGCATTGAATCGCGCTGGGCATGCCGCAAGTGTGCAGTGTGCGTGTGCAGCGTACCATATCATACGGTATCAAACTGCGCTTTTCTTATGTCTACCGGTGGTACAGCGGCGGTATGGTGAATATGATGCGGTGGGTTATGGCGGTACGTACATACACAATACACCGCGGTTGTAATACATGCACATCAAAGGGCAGCACATGGGCTAGTTTGTCGATCAACTGAGACTTAGGGCTGAGGCTTTGTACAATTACGTAATACCGGCGTAAGCGTTGCTGATTGGCCGATGAATAACAGTATAACTGTGCATGCATTATTTCGTTTGCTGATCGATTACGAAAAGCGGAAAGGTGAAAGCGAACCGTTCAACTTCTCGCTCGGTGTGTGAGAATGCTTTTCTGAATGGATGCAAAACTTTAGAAGCGATTTTCTCCGTTGTTTGACAACTCACGGGGCTCTGGTCCATGTTATTAATTTGCGTTTTTCTAGCCTTCAAGAAACTCATACTTATCAAGTTGTATATCATTTTAAAGCTGAAATCCTAGAGAATTCAAAACACTAACAATCTCAATTTTGATATTCCCGATGAATTACCCAAAGTGACAGAGCCGGTCACAAATGTTGGCTTCTTTTGGCTGATTTAACCCTATCTTAACTGGGGGGGGGGGGGGGGGGGGGGGTCAATTTTACCCCCCCTCGACTTTTCGCGCGATAATTCCACAACGCGTGCAGATATTGCCGTGTGACTTCATGAGTTTTTTCATTGAAGTCTTGCGCAACTTTTGTGACCATATTTGCGACGACCAGATATACCGTTCTAAAGTCACGTGACCTTTCGTAAGTGATCGTCGGCCCAAAAATCGCTAAATTTTGTGATTTGTGTACAAATCCTATGGAAATTGATTTTTTTTCCTAGAATACACAAAACCTTCGTTATTTTTCATTCTAATCACTGCAATCATTTAATTTTAGGCTAAAAATGGTTGGATAATGGTCAATAATTTATTCCATTGAAAAAAACAATAAAAAACATAGGTCTAAAAACAAAGAAATACATAAGAAATTTAAAAAAACAAAGAAATACATAAAGAAAATTTTGGGTATCAAAATTTTTAATGTTGAAAACTGTTAGTTAAGTCATAAAGAATATTCATGTACAAAATTAGCATATTCTGAGCAATATTGATTGATTTACAGACAAAAAGAGGATTTCTGCATAAATTAGCGTACTTCGGTAATGATTATGCGCATAATTTGCATATTTAACATTGGATCGTTTAAACGAAAACATGAACGCGTCGCTACTACTTCAATGTACCCCCATGCAAAATTTCGCGTGAATCGGACATTCGGTCTTCGAGATCTTAGGGGGGGGGGGGGGGGGTCAAATTGACCCCCCCCCCCAGTAAAGACCTGGTCTGAAATAGCCCAGTTAGAATAGGGTAAAAACAAAAATTAGGCGACTAGGGCCCCATTGCAGAAAGAGATGAATTCGATTGTAAAGTTGCAACTAATTGCAAGTCAGATCATGTGATGAAAAGCTCAAATCTGATTGGCTCAAATACTTTCTGATTGCAATAAATTGCAACTTTAAAATTGATTGCAACTCTTTCTGCAATGGGGGATAGAGAAACACTTTAAGCATGCGTTTGGAGTATGAATGATGTCATCACCTGGAAACTGATGGATAGCAAACCGTTACCTAGAATGTGTCCCAATTACCCAATACTGGCTCCATTGGGCTTGCATGCATGCATGGTTTTAGAGATCAGAGTAGGTTTGATTTAATTTGGGAAAGGGGTATGAAAGGTGTAATCACATAGTCTCAAGTCCTTATGATGGTGTTAATGGATTATATAAGGGTCTGAAATTTGCCACTACCAGAAAACGCTGTGTTGTAATGGTAACATTCTCATCATCTTTTACATTATATGGTAAGAATGGTGGTATGAATGGTGTGGTCTAAAGTAAGTGCTGTTTACACTGTGGTATGAATGGTACATCAATGGTGTATTCACTTGAAAATATTACACCTGGAAACTGTACAGTTGGATATTACTTGTTTAAAAGGAGGGTATGAATGTTGTAATTAGCTGGAAACAATTTTGGTTATTACTGGTGGTATGAAAGGAGTATGAACTGTGTCAACACCTAGAAACAGTTGCACATGGAATCATTCTTGTGAAAGTATCCACAGCATGAATCCATTTTTTAGTCATGCACCTTAAAAATACTGCCAAGGGACCAAACGGAAAAGAAAATATCTGTACTTGATTCGCTTTTGTATTCTAGCTAGGATTTAATAGGGATCAGAAAAATAAATGAATTGAGGTGGGGCTTTCAAAAGATTTCCGATCCATCAGGATGTTTATGATTGAATCATTACTTTCAGTATAGATCTGTTAATGCACATCAAATGTGGAAATGTGGAAATTAGGTGTTTCATTCTAACTTGGTAGCATCCAATTAGAGGAAAACATTAACAATTCTGCCATGGTTGCCCAGTTAGGAAAGTAACATTTGGAATCCATGACATTTTGTTGACCTGAAGCTCAATTTTAGTGTCCCAGGGCCAGATGGCTATTGCTAATTTTGAGCCCCGACTGGTA
>JBAMJV010003451.1:0-119913 GCA_037951105.1 Echinarachnius parma
GTTCATATCACCAAGGATCATTATCGTCGTTCGTTCGTTCGTTCGTTTGTATCTCATGTAGATTTATCTACAATTCAAAATCAAATCTAAATCTTAATTATCGTCGTGAATTAAAGAGGGAAATAGTGGACCCAGGAACATTTATTATTTTGTGACAAATTTGCTCTCCTTTTGAAGTGGTCATACACACTTTTGTTGTTGTAATGCGTGTAGTGTTTTTGCATCTTATTTGAACACGTTATAGTTCATGATATTGATCGTGTTCAATTAATGTCAACATAAAGATGTGACTGTTTAACACCCTTTGAAATGTCTATAACTACTTTATATTTCATTGTGTATATAATATATATAGTTCAAAAAGTTGCAAAAAGTAATGGCATATTATATATACGGTATAATATATATTAGATTTTGTTTGATATGTTACTCCGGCATACATTATTTCCTGCTTTCGTTAAATGTGATAACTATTTACAAACATCTTTGATCTTTCCCCTACCACCCCCCCCCCCCCTCCCCTTTTCCCCCTCTTCATATGACCATCTTAATTGCATTCGTTATCGTTATGCCCTCCTTTGCAAGGGTATTATGCTAATAGGGTCTACATTTACACCTCATTTGCCAAATATAAGAACTATTACAGTTTTTCCCTTCCTCTTGTTTTCCTTTCCTTTTTTGAATTAATTAATTATTATAATAATTTTTTTAATTTTTTTTTTTTTACAGATTATCGGATTCATTTCGTTCGTCGCTGCATGCTCCCCAACATTGTACTGCAGTAATACACATAATATAGGGCACACTTTTGCCCCTCTTTTGCAAAATACATTAACTATTTTTAAATTTTCCCCCTTCCTCTCACTCTCTATTTAAAAAAAAAAGAACAACTCAACTGCTTCATTTTGTTCGTCCTTGTCATGCTCTCCAACATGAGTGCAGTAATATACTAATAGGGCACACATTTTCCCCTTCTTTCATGAAGTACAATAACTAACTACAAATATCTCGATGTCCCCCTTCTACTAACATAATTGGTCCAAATCCAAAAAATCTTAGAACTCTAGTGGTTTTCCATAACTTGTGTATTCATATCACCAAAGGAAGCGTGGAACAGGATTTGTTTTCGGATTTCCCTTTCGTTAACCAGGTATTTACGGTTGATTTGTCGGATATCCACTGGATAGTTATAACATAGTCAGTGCAATGAGTCTGTGCATATCACTTGTATTTTTGCTTATTACCCTGCTATATAACAATATTTAACGTTACATTTTCACACATTGTTTTATCAACCATTCGTCGACTTGTTTGCACATTATTGTCAACAAATTTACTAGATCCCTTTAATATAATTACAATAGAACAAATATATTGATATCCCCCTTACCATTGTATACCCTTTTTGTTTAACAGATAACCGCCTTCATTTCATTCATCTTTGTCATGCTGTCCATCATGTCATTCTGTATGGAGACGGCGACGCCGTTCCAGGTCGTCCACAACACGACGTCGGGATGATTCGAAGAGCCCGTCAACTCGCTGTCATCCTCGAGGCGTCTGCGTGGGTTCTTCACCATCGAGCTCGTCATCCGTCTTGTCTTCTGCCCGAACGAAATGCAAGTTCTTCCTCGAGGTACGTTTTACTTTCGACTTCAATAAATACAATTTTGAACTGCGAAGTGGTTTATATGTTTTTCATCTGTTTTTATTTCCAAAAAAAATTTAATTTCTGTAAGTTAAATTTTCAACTTCAACATTTAATTTATTGTTATCGTGCATTTCCAAACAAAAATCTATATTTCAATACAATCTACATCATTTTGTAAATTTCCAATTTCATTTTATTTATTTATTTGTTCAATTATTATGCCGTTTCCAATTTGAAATTGAATTATACCAAGTTCAATTTCCTTTGTGAATTCTATAATTTTTTTATTCCAATTTCAATTTTATTTAGATATACAATTATTCCAATTTTTGATTTCAGTTACATTTGTATGTCTATATTGCCAATTTCCGTTTTCAATTTCGATGTAAAATATACAGGTGATAAAGGGATAGTGAGTTTTGGTATAGAGGGCGCTACACAAAATAATTTGGTTGTGAGATAATGAAAACTGAGTGTCAAATTCGAAAGAGTATACACTTTTAATCACTGAATAAACTTTATTTGATCATCGGTTCAGAAATGCTGAAATATCCTATAAACATAACCATTTGTAATAATTGTGGGGGCCCCACATTCATACATTTATTCAATTCATTTTGAACCAGCCATTAAACAAATTCTAAAGATGCTTCCTCTTTTCAAAAATTACAAAAGAGGTTTTTAAATAGGTATTGATTATCTCTCTATCTAATCACTATTTCAACAAAACTCACATGCACAATATTTTATTTAAAATGTTGAAACCGATGAGTGTTTTAGAGAGCGCCCTCTTGAGTTTTAACGGCTCTTTTTGAATGATAACAGGCTTTTTACTTAGTCATTTGTAATTTTGTATATCTTTTTAGCATGGTGGAGTTATAACTATTAGGTTGTAATTGTAATGGTGCAGGTTTTGGTTATTAAAATTCAGTTTGACAAAACTGTACTCTCATTACCAAAACTCAACTATTTCCTTTAACATCTAACATAATTTAATTTGGGCATATAATGTTAAATGTGCAGTATATAATGTACATTATTACCCAATGTGGCTCACCATCATCGTTATTTTCTTATAATTATAGTTATTATTATTGTTTAATTCCATTTTTTCGATTTGAAGGTGCTTAACATCATCGGCTACAGACCATTGAATTTTTCATTTCAATTCAACTTTATGACCAACATTCTATTTTGTATAGATTTATGTCCACTGGATTTCATTATTTTTTTTATTCATTTGAAAGTGCTCAACAACATTTTGATCATCGACATGACAGCATTGCATTCCGTATAATATTGTATATTTCAATTCAACTTCATTACCAACATTCTAATGTAGTTTGGTAAATTATTTTGGTATTCAATTTATCTGTTCTAATATGAAGGTACTCAATATCATCGACATACGTCGCCTGTATTCCGTTCTACGTCGACGCCGCCGTCAAGATCGCTCACATGCACCTGACGGCCAGTGGAACGAGATCCTGGGCTTCATCCGGATAGTTCCGTATCTTCAGGATCTTCAAGCTTGCCCGACATCTCAGCGGGCTGCAGATCCTCGTGCACACGCTCAAGGCCTCGGCGAAGGAGCTCGTGCTCCTGATCGTGTTCCTCGGACTCGGCGTCCTGATCTCGTCCAGCGTCATGTACTACGCCGAGCGCTGGGTCGCGAAGGAGGGCGACGTGAACGACTCCAGAACATCCCGTCGGCTTCTGGTGGGCCGTGGTCACCATGACCACGGTCGGTTACGGTGACCTGACACCGCGGACGTGGCTGGGATGATCGTCGGCGCGATCACGGCCATCATCGCGTGCTCACCCTCGCGCTGCCCGTGCCCGTCATCGTCAACAACTTCGCGCTGTACTACACGCACGCGCAGGCGAGGTCGAAGCTGCCGAAGAAGCGAAAAGAGGGTTTTAATAGGGGCGGCGGACGCCCTGAAGAACACGGGCGCTGCCTCGTCGAGCATCAGCGGCTACTCGACGCAGAGCACGACGGAAGACGACGATGCGAGTATCAAGATGTGAGGACGCCCCCATGAAAAACAAGTAGGTTTATTTCTTGGACAACTATTCCATGAATATAAGGCTCATATATTTATTTTCAAGTCAAATTCCATGACTTTCCATGACCTTTATATTAGTTACGAATTTGCTTTTTGAAAAAACAAAGTTAGACAAATCTTTATTTGCATTTCAGTGCTGAAGAAATGCATCTATAATTACATTCGATGTCCCATGAGATATTTTACATTTATCCTGATTTTCAAGGCCTGGAACTATCGAAATAGTCCAAATTCCATGACTTTCCAGGTTTTCCAGGAGCTGTGTTTTTGTTTGTTGTTAAGATGTCTGACAAGAGAAGATTCTGTGTAAAGTACGTAAATATGGAACCTAGATATTGGAGACCAATACGCTTTGGAAATGTGTATTAAAGTTATTGGAGGGGGGGGGGGGGGGGCTACACCCCTCTATTTCACGCTGCCGATGGACTTTTTTTTCTTGCCGCCAGTCTATCTGATTATCAGGATCACCCAATTACATGATTTTACTCGGTCTGATTTTATTTCAATGGGTTGAAGCAGTGTGAAGAATGTTCTTTTGGGATACCACGGCCAGGACAAAGTCAATACAAAATAACAACATCCGGGAACGACATATATATATATATATATATACCTTTTGAACTCTTTTATATATATTATTCTTCCTTCTCAATCATTTATGATTATTCTTTGCAACTATATATATATATATATATATTTAAAATTAAAAAAACACATAATGTTTGCACCCCAATAATATACGTGGCCCCTCCCTCTTCAGTCCGACCTAGCTACGCATTAACCATGGCTATGTCACTATACTAATACTAAATATATATCAAATACATTTTGATGAAAACACGTATCATTCTGAGAACATTCTACTAAAAACTGGAGAAATAATCAATTATTATTATCATTTGTTGTTGCTGTTTACAACTTGCAGTTTCGGCTCCATGTCCATTCGAACGAGAACAACAGACGGACCCCCACGCACCTCTTCACCGCCGCCTCCGCCGCGGAGCTAGACCAGCATCTCGGTAACTTTCATCCGACGAATCGGCGGACACGTTCGCAAGCCCGAAGAAAGCGCGATCACCGTCGCCGACCTGCCCAGTCGCCCGTGCGGCAGGCCAAGGCGGCGGACGGGGGACCGAATCAGCGACGGGTGATGAAGCGAATGAGCCTTATGCCGCAAGCGAGGTAGACGCTCCAGCGCGAAATGGTAATAAACAATCATGATGAATAAAAATGACAATTACTGAATCATGAATGTCATTAATAAACAAACACACTATAAATTATATAAACAAGCAAACAAACGGGAAAACAAACACACATATAGGAATATGGATTAATGAAATGAATCGGATATATTATTAAAGAATCTAAACGGGGGATGAGGAAGGCGGGGGTGGTCAAAGCGGGGTCAAAGCATCCGACCTGGAGTATGGCAAGGGGTTATTGTGCACGCATGGGCGGAGCTACCAGCTACGGGGGGGGGGGGGGGGGGGGGGGGGTTGGGGAGGGGAAGGGGGCGGGGGGCTGGGGCCTCCATGCAGTTTGAAAGCTGTCACCGCGACTGTTGCTTTACCCCCCCCCCCCCCCCCCCACCCCCACTCCGCAATCTACGGTAGATGTATAATGTAGTTAATGTGTAGGTAATCATAAATCAATTGGTGGTCTTTATAGACAATTTCGACTGGTTTTAAATTTAACATAGTTCAATTGTATTAGTCAACAATAATGTCTCACTTTTCCATCTTCTTTCTATACCACAGGTCGCGGCCCAAGGCAAGCTCCAAACGGTGGACGGAGGCGTCTCGCGTATGCCAGCCCATGCCGGGAGGTCGAGACGTAGCTCAGTCTTGGATGGCCAAACCAGCTAGGGGGTGTTGCATACAGAGTTGCAATCAATCGCAAAGTTGCGATTACACGCGCGCAAGTCAGAAAATACGCGCATGTGAGCCAATCAGATTTGCGCATTTTAGGCGCACTTTCTGACTTGGTGATTGAAATCGAAACTGACCAATCGACTGCAAATCTTTTTGCATCGCGGGCTAGAGGGGTTTTCATAAAATTGCGATCAATCGCAAAGTTTCGATTACACGCGCGCAAATCAGAAAATACGCGCATTTGAGCCAATCAGATTTGCGTGTTATGGCGCATTTTCTGACTGGTGAATAATCGCAACTTTGCGATTTGGATCGAAGCTAATTTTTAAGCAACGGAGCCCTAGTGGGTGTTGCATAAAGTGTTGCAATCAATCGCAGAGTTGCAATTACACGCAAGACAGGAAGTACGAGCATTTGAGCCAATCAAATTTGCTCATTTATTCGCATTTTCTGAATAGCAATTAATCGCAACCAAGTGATTATTTTGTATCGCAACTCTCTATGCAACAGCTCGCAACTGGCCCGGTGTCACGCTAAATCTGTACGCACTGCAAAATCCGTACGCAGTCGCAAATGCGCATGCGCATAAACTCGTAAACAAGCCCTACGAAAATCGTTCCCAGTCGTAATAAAGCATGCAAAATGCCTCCTTGAGGCTCCTTGCGGCACAAAGTATTGTCAGAACCCGACGGTTGATTAAGAAACTCCATGTGCACGCCATCTAAAGGTTTTTATAAAACATGCGTCGATTTTGTATTAGCATTAAATTGCGGCGTAATAATGGTCACGATTTTCGCAAGACACGCACCGTAACTGTCTAAGCGCAATGCGCATTTGCGACTGGGTACGGATTTCGCAGGTCACGGATCTAGCACCACACCGGTCTACGGATGTTTATTATTATTTCAACCCACGATGTACATAATGTAATTATGAATATATAAATAACCTGGATGTACATAAATGTACAGCATTTGTATTTTGTTTATTGACTTTGGTTACCACAAACAGAACATAAAGGGATAGTTGAGTGTTGGTATAGGGGGGTACTTCACAAAATATTTTTTTGTGAGATAATGAAAAACTGACTGTCAAATTTGAAAGAACATACAATTTAAACTTTATTTGAACAAAATCGGTTCAGAAACGGCTGAAATAACAATAAACATATTTGTATTTAAAAATTCTTCACCAGAAATTTAAAAAAAATGCTTGAAGTCTACTTCGAAAAAAATCTGAATAGGTTTTTTAAAAAGTTGTTGATGATATCTCTATTGAATCATTATTTTAACAAAACATTAAATGCACAATTTTGTATGAAAAATGGCTAAAAACCAATTATTTTTTAGAGAGCGCCCTCATGAGATGTAACGGCTCTTTTTGAATGATAATAGGGGTTTTACTTAGTCGTTTGTAATTGTGTATACTTTTCGAGCATGGTGAAGTTATAACTATTATTTTTGTACCGTAATTGTGCAGGTTTTGGTAACTAAAGTTAAGTTTGACCAATACTCAACTATCCCTTTAAATATGATAGTAATCATAATAGTAAGATATAACGTAAAATCGGATAACAATTGTTTTTTGGGGGGAAAATGAGGGTCAGTCGTAGAAGCACTTTTTTAATGTGATCTAATTTGTCGATAGAATATTATTTAGAAATGGGTTAAAACGTAGTGTTTTGATACAATTTGTAAAACAGTGCGTAAAATATAATGGGTGATTGACTCATCGAACATTTTCCCGTGATCGAGATTTAGAGCGTATTTTGGATTTAGACGACACAGAGATTGGAGATAGATGTGCATTATGTTTATAAATCAGTCAAAATGTATCATAAACATTTACAGGAATTACAGCGTATAGTTGCGATAGAGAAGGGGGATAATCGAGGAAATATTGTTTTCATTCAAATTGGCAATTGTATTAATTATAACAACGTCGCTTCATTATTTGCAGTCTCATTTTGTATAACATGCTTTAAAATTGAATACAATTCAAGGTCTTTAACCAAATCGTAAGAAAAAAATTGGTCGGAAAGAATGAAGTTATCATAATTATAAGGTGCGTGTATATTATATTTAGTTCAAGATTGTAAATAGCTGATACATAACAAGGTGTGTTTATTTTTCATAATAGCCCTGTAAATAATTATTACAATTGAAAATAAATTTGTAAAATTGTTTCTCAAAATGTGTATCGCCTTGCCTCGAAAGCATCAATATGACTATGTACATACCTTGATTAACATCGGTGTGTGTGTGTGTGTGTGTGTAAACTTGCATCATGTAAAAATTAAAAGTTATTATTTTTTTGTATACCGTATTACCAACAGCCCATTACTGAATCTTTCATCTATGTAATATATTACAGTATATCTAATAGCCTTCTCACGTTTATGTGGCCTGAAATATATTATAACGACTTTAAATTCTCAGTTTGCATTTATACGGAAGCAAATACTAAAACATGAATGTACTGTATAATATGAACATGTACGTTAATTATGAAATCAAATCTTACAAAATGCATATAACTTGAATTAATTGCATAATATGTGACTTATTTATCAATTATTTGTTCTCTCCCACTTTGATGATCAATTTCTTACCGTGTAGGCCTATCTCTGTATAATATTCTCAAATCAAATTTCGCTCAAAAGAAAAATAGTTGTTGCATAGAAAAAAACATGTACCCCTCATTCTTCTTACCTTTTTAGTTGTCAATTCCTGAGTCATATGTTTTTCTTACTATTAACGCAGCTAGGAGAATAATCATCAGCTGAACGGGACATTTAGTGTCCATTCTTTGTCTTTCGACTTCTTTGCAATAAATAAACATGTTTATTGAATTGTTTATGGTATAGATGTAGTTCTATTCAATTGTTTATTGAATATTTGTATTCAATCGTTAATTGAATATTTGTATTCAATCGTTTATTGAATATTTTATATTCAATTGTTTATTGAATATTTCTATTCAATTGTTTCATTCCAATCGAGATCAATTGATCGAGATCGATTGAATATTTCTATTCAGTTGTTTATTAAATCGATTTATTTTCAAGTCTATGTAATTATGAAGTGAATCATGTACGGTGTATACGATATACAAATGTAATATAGTTTTTTTTTACTTCAAGCGTGTATCTGCATGACAATACACGCTTTATTTGTAGATTAAACCATTTGACAACTTCGTATAATACATTGCAATGCTACCAGATGGCGCTGTCGCGTTTTTCTAAAAGAATACTCATTTGCATGAAATTTGCATTTTTGTGTTGAACTGTAAGAAATGAGATTCTAATCTTTGAAGGTTTCCATGGCAAAGGATAACTTGAAGAGGGAGCTTATCAGGCCCATATCCAGGATTTTCAAGGGGGGGGGGGGGGGGGGGTGCTTAATAAAACAAAAAGAGTAGACCGAGACCGATCGTGGCCAAGACCGAGATGTGTTGGTAAAACGCCCTAAGCCGGGTGGGGGTGGGGGGGGGGGGGAGGGGTGGTTATGGAAAATACCATTGCTTTAGTTGTGTAAGCGATGCCCGAGACCGATGAAAAGTGGACCTTTTTTATTTTGTTTTATTATATATCTTCGTTATTCTGAATTTGTTTATGAATAATTTACAAAATTAAAACACATTTGGTTGTCCTGAAATTGTGAGCGTATAATCATAAATAACCATTCGGAATAAGGACTCCGGGAATATTGAAACTAAAATTTAACCTTTTTTAGATTGGTGACATCTTAAATAATATAATTGACAAATTATTACTTTGTGGCTAGAAGGTTTAATGGGTACATGGTCATGCGTGATATTGCCCACAATGCGTCTATGTGATTGCTAATTGTGGCAAGTTTGCTCCCCGGGGAATCGATTTGGTGCACAAGATTCTTGTGCGGATTTGTACAATACCAAGCCTCATATTCAGAAAAACCGCACTAGTTAGCTTATTTACATTCTGAGTCTAATTTATAGATGATGATAGAGCTAAGTACGCAATAATAGATTAGGCAGTAATAGACCGAAAAATCAGTCCTTCTCTTCCGGGGTTGGGGTAAATAGTATGACGTCATATACTATTAACGGCAGTGGCGTAGACAGGTTATTACACCTGGGGGGGGGGGGGGGGGGATGATTTGCCGTTCACCGGACCAAGACCAATTTGTTCGCGGCCGAGACCACCTGCCGATATATTTCGAGACCAAGACAATTGCTTGAAAGTCCTCTCAGTGGGGGATGTTAAGATGGTCGTGACCAGGCGGGCCGGAAGCAGTTTTGGATTGGGGAGGGGGGGGGGGGGGGAAACCTATGGGGGCTCACGATTTTGTGTGTGTAGGGAGCTTTTGCATTTTTGGACTTGAAATTGTGCATTCTGTTGCTTACCTAGATAGGAAATTTGGGCTTAACATTGACTGCATGTATCTGGGCAAGCGTGATTTGATCGACCAGAAATTTTAGATATATTTTCACGAAGAAAACAAAATTGACACACTAATGAATATGCACCCAACACAAACACAAATATTGTATTTATATTTAGCGTCATACACAGTTCCAACATCACCATATGCCACATTATGTATGATCCAACAACTTAGCCTATTGCCAAGAACGAGTCCCGAGGGGCGAAACTGCCGAGAGCTGGGGCAGAGCCAAATAGGGAGGGTTTGGGAGGGGGTATCCCCCTCCCATGGAGAAGATTTTGCATTAATATATATACTTGAAATGGTGCAATTTAGTGCACGTCACACACGCAGCCAGAGCAATGCCAGCCTACACTGGAACTACGTGGCCCGGTATACAGAAAAAATACTCACCCCAGACCATACGCAAGTTACACAACAAACTGAGATAATATGTTCGCGCGCGAAGCGCGCAGCGAAAATTGAAAGTGGATTTATAAATTACTTTTTTAACGTTTAATGGAATTAACAAGTCTTAGCTTAACAAGTCATACAACTAATGTTTTCTTTCCCACTCATATACAGATACACAAACAAAAAAATATATCCTTTGCTAAAACCTGGGGGGGGGGGGGGGGGGATGATTGTACATGTCATCCCCCCACCTTATGAGGTGGGGGGATGCATCCCCCTCATCCCCCCCGTTGTCTACGCCCCTGATTAACGGACATCCCATAACGAGGTGGATTTTTCTGACTAAGGCAGTAAATGCTTACCAAGATATATATTATCCATAGTTAGTGACTATTAACAGGACAAATTCCGTTTCTTACTCCTTCCAATAATCGGAAATAGCCGACTCTGCATGGGGTTTACTTTTATATCGGAGACTTTATAATCTACCCTATTTCTAAAAGGAGCACACAATCGGCATACAATCGATGGTCGAGCGGAATATAGAGACTGAATTTTAGGTCTAAATTAGCTATATCATCATCTAAAATAGACTTAGAACGGGACTGAGTAATTGCTGTAAGTAAATAATTCATTTGCTGCGAATCTCTTCGCGTAATTAGTGTGTGCGGGTAATGAATATTAAAGTTAATAATGATCGTAACAGGTACAGGAAAACGTTTTTGTTTCTAACGGTCCATGGCAAAACTGGAACATAATCTGTATGTGTGCTCGTAATTATTATTTATTCCAACTTGTAAATCTAGACTGAAATAAAACAAAAATATAATTATATCGTTATGCAAAAAGCAGTTGACGTTCATTTATTTTTCATTTAGGATTTGAAGTTACATATCTGTGCGCATGCGTGTGTTTGTGTGTTTTGAGGAAGGGTTGGTACAAGAAACTCTGTTGCTTCAATATAATCAAATGAAAAGCAACATCACATCCATTTTTACCATTACCATCATCGTTCTCGTTCTTGTCATCATTATTATCCTCAACACCGCCACAAAGATAATCCTCATCATGATAATAATCATCTTCAACATCACCATCACCACTATCATCACCATCACTACCATCATGATCATCACCATGATTACCACCATCATCATCAGCACCACCACCACTACCATCTTCTTCATCGCCATCACCACCACCACCATCACCATCACCACCACCACCACCACCATCACCAAACAATCATTATTATAGAATGGGTTGATAAATCCCTGCAATCTGATTGGTTGAGAGCCAAATTTGTGCAGACAATTAATTGTACTGGATGCATGAAAAGTCATGCGTCCGGTAAAAAAATCATGCGTCCGGTAAAAATTTCATGCGTCCGGTAAAAAAATCATGCGTCTGGTAAAAAATTTCATGCGTCCGGTAAAAAATTTCATGCGTCCGGTAAAATTATTTCATGCATCCGGTAATTTTTCTAATTTTTAATTTTTTGACTTTTTGGGGGGCGTAACAATGCCCATTCTATAAAACAGATGCTGCGCAAGTTTATTTCGTGGGTCGGTGGAATTGTTTGCACGCGGTAACTATGGAAACTGGTCTAAACCCACTCGGCTTCGCCTCGTGGGTTTAACAGTTCCATAGTTACCTTGTGCAAACAATTCCTACCGACCCACTCATACCTGCGCATCATTTGTGTACTATTGTCATCATTACTAATAGAAGGACAAGAAATTGAGCTGAGACATTTCTATTCATGTGATCGGACAAACAATTTCGGACCAATTCTTTTTTTGTTTTAATTCACAACGTAAATAGAAGCATTAATCTTAAGTATGATATCTTACATACACACCCACAAAAAGTCAAATTGTCAACGTTTGAATAAAAGAGAGAAGAATAATACACATACAATAAGAAGATCTCCATGTTCATATACTTACAGAAACAATAAATCTATAGACATACAATTAGTAACATCACAAAAATACACTTTTTGAAATATATATCATATATAATGTATAGATGTATTAATGTGATTGGGGTGATCAACGATCAATATACAAAGTTTTTTTAAACTCTTGTGAACTTGCACGGTTAAGATATACAATTGATTTATGCACATCAGCAAAAAAAGAAATCACGCACAAATCAATCATTTTAGGTGCAGACATTTCATCAAAAAATATATGACATACTCTTTTATGTCACAAATTCATGTACATGTATATTCAACGTTTTAATGTACAATAGATTACAGACTTTTGTGTCACCATCTCATGCACATGTTTGAACTATAAATGGACAACATATAATGGCATATTTTGTGTCACAAATACAAACATGTACGTGAATATTCAAACTGTAATGTACAATACATGCTCTTCAGATGACACATCTTCCGCAATAGCTAAAGGTACATGTAAAATAGACGACAAAGTCTATGTCGCATAATACATGTTAATGTACATAGAGTAATGTACAATAAACTAGTGCTTTTCTAATGTACAATAGACAGAGATCTTATATAGCGAATTACAGAGAAAATGCTCATACGCACAAGCCAACAAATTACCTCTTATCTTCTAATTTCTTTTGAATTATCTTTTTTTTGGTTCAAATAAAATCAAATCTAGCTACTAAAAAGCTGCTCATTTTATGAACAATTCATTCTCCTTTTTATTTCTTGTTGAAATGCGGACTTACGCACCAACCCATAAATGTTTACAAGTATAATTGATTTTAGTATAATATATATCTATACATCTATAGATATATATATTAATAGGGCAGCTGAAACTATTTACAACAAGTGATAATTGCGCCCTAAAATCCCTGATATAACTTCTCTCAATTTTAAAATTTCACCAAATTACAATCATAAAAAACATACAGAAACAAATGTGTTAAAAACGATTATAAAAAACAACAAAGAAAGAAAGTATGATTTATCAATAAAAACAAAAAAACTATAAAAACAGAGAATAGTCATCCCAGAATAAACCTACAAATAAACAAAATATTTGAATAAAAACAAACAAATAAATAGTTAATTCTAGTCAATGAGTTAAGGTGACAATATAAGAAATATACGTATGAAACCACTACAACAAATATACCATGACCAAACATGACACAACATAAAAGATATATATATACAACCTTAAATCTTTCCCTACTAATGGTATTGAAGTGTGTAGTAATTAAAACTGACATTTAGGACAAGGTACTGAGATGGCTGAACTAATTGGCAGTGAATAAAGTTGGTACAAAATTATCGTGTACATACCCAAATAAATTTGTTTAAAGAAAGTAAACAGAGCATTATGGTAAAATAATTTCAAAATGTGTCATTAAAATATTTAACACTCAACAATGTTAATGGCAGTTTAATTAAATTTACCGCCACAAAGTGCATTATGATAATTTTAAAGTAAAGTAAAGTTTTTGTATTGACAATCCTAAAAGGCAACGGTTTGTAATTTTCAAGCTGTTGTGCCAAAATATCTTAGCATATAATTTGTTGTAACAAATAACCACACCGAAATGAATGTGCTTTTCATAATGCATTATTTTTAATGCAATGTCGAGTTATATTACCATAAGGATCAAATAAGTCTAATAACGGAAAACAATTATGCATTGCAATTTAATAAACCAACTCTTTAAAACAACTTTTTTTCTTCAATAAACCTGAAAAATGAATTAAAAAATTTGTCAAGAACACAAATATCTCTTGTTGATAATACTTGATAAACAAAACGATAAACAACAATAGCAATTATATGGCAAAAAAGAAACAATTAAAAAACAACCGCATCAAGACCTAATACCATATAAAATGAAACCCTTCATTACAACATTAAATGAAGTCAATTCAAGAAATTTGGCACAAGAAACCATTCAATCCATTTGATGAAAAAATGCATTTTTTACATTCAATAAAAATAAAAAAAGAAGAAGGATAAAAAAGCCATATTTATGGCGCACATGAAAATTACCCAATTATCCTCTGGGCTTTTTAAAACCATCAGAGAGCATTAAATGCAAGCAATATCAGTAATAAAAAATGTTTAAAAAGCAAATAATGGAGGAAAAAAAACAACATATTTTTGCATCAATGCAAAGAAAAATTGTACATTGACTTTAATTGACGGAACCTGGCCTCTTGGTAAACTGAAGATTTACAAAATTGAAGAAACAACTTTTTCCTCCCCAAGTTCAAAGTTTTTAGACTTTCTATCAAAGTACAGTTTCCAGATCTTTTAGACCTATTCCAACACTTTTCAAGTGTTTGATGAAAGTTGACACACACTTTTATATTCTTTGAAGTCTTTCTTTTCTCCTTTTAAAAATTTTTTGAGAAAAAAATCCTAATATTTATTTACATTCAGAAGTCAATTAAAACCTGACAATTTCCCCATGAACATACATAACATACCTTTCAAATACAGCGGAACCTCATTATAAAGAGCTCTGATATAACAAAACCCTCTTATAACAAGGTAATATAGTAGAACCTCATTATAAAGAGCTCTGATATAACAAAACCCTCTTATATCAAGGTAATACAGTGGAACCTCATTATAAAGAGCTCTGATATAACAAAACCCTCTTATATCAAGGTAATACAGTGGAACCTCATTATAAGGAGCTCCGATATAACAAAACCCTCTTATAACAAGGTAATACAGTGGCACCTCATTATAAAGAGCTCTGATATAACCAAACCCTCTTATAACAAGGTAATACAGTGGAACCTGGTTATAAAGAGCTCTGATATAACAAAACCCTCTTATAACAAGGTAATACAGTGGAACCTGGTTATAAAGAGCTCTGATATAACAAAACCCTCTTATAACAAGGTAATACAGTGGAACCTGGTTATAAAGAGCTCTGATATAACAAAACCCTCTTATAACAAGGTAATACAGTGGAACCTCATTATAAAGAACTCTGATTCAACGAAACCCTCTTATAACAAGATAATAAAGTGGAACCTCATTATAAAGAGCTCTGAAATAACAAGTTCATTATTATGGTCCCAGCTCTTTATATTCTGTTGTTCTTTAAAGGGATGTTGTCATGTTGTTGACATGTGCAAAAAGTGATGAATGGTTGATACAATGTGTATTTTTGTGATCTGATATGTCCACTAAGTAATGTGTAAAAATTTCACATTAAATGGATGATATACGGCCGACTTATGAGCAAAAAATGCAAAGTGTTATTCGCTAACTCACTGCACTTCCTTTGTACACATTTATAACTATCCAGTAGATAGTCTATAAGGATAGCGAGATTTGGAAAACTAACAGCTGTTCCATGCTTCAATAATTGGTAATGCGAATACAATGTGGTTTGTGAGAACTATACTTGAGTTCCAAGTAAGTTTTGATAGTTTTTTATATAAAAAGATTCCTGATATAACAAGGAATTTTCAGGGTCCAAATGTCCACGCTATAACGAGATTCCACTGTCCTTGAAACATACATCCAAATGCACTTACACGAACACAAAAACATTATCAATGCATTCTTGACAAGCACAGTTAAACTATCATGGAATGAGCAATAATAGGGAGTCTGTGATTGGCCAATTAACTAGCTTTCTTTGAGAATTAACCAATCATGTTCACCATAATAAAAGGGGTAAATTAAAAAAACTAAATCAGAGGTAATTTTTCCAATATGTACACATGTAAAACAATGTTTTCTGGTAAAAAATAATTCCAATAAAAACATCTTATGTAGATATAATTATCTAAAGGAAAGGTATTGAACATCTGCCATCAAAAACTCTTACCGCTGTTAAAAGTTCCATTAGAAATATAAAAAAAAAATAGCAGAATTTAAATTCAAATATATTCAATATAGGATCAATACTTCAGTAAATGAATAGGAAAAAACAACATACTATGAGCACATCTTTTAAATTCATGAGAAATAAATGCACTGGTCATGAATTCATATTTACGAGCACAAGTTTGAAATGATAAAACATACAAATGTACTGGCTATAAATCCCATATAGTCACCAACATTGTGAAAAGTACACCAAACATTAAACAAAATATTACTATTCACCGACTAACTGTAAGCCTAACTCAATGCATTTCTATTACTCAATAAGAAAGTTTTGTAATGTATTCAAATTTCTTGCAGTACGTCCTTCCAAACAAAAGATTTCCAGTGTCCACTTCCAAAGATTGCTGGAGCTTGCCTGGCAAAGCAACGAATAATGACTGCTAAGAGAAGTGCATGAGCAATCTTAATTTGACAAAGGAACTGGAAAGCCATCATCAGCAGGAGCTTGCCGCACATAGCAACACATTGCTAATTATGCATTTAAGCAATCTAATTTGATGAGAAACACCAAACATTTGCTGGTTTATTTAGAGCCGTCGGACGAGAGTGCCATTACAAATGTGAATACATTACAAAATCTTGGCCTGCCACACAACAAACTCTAGTACCTTTATCCCAATAGGAAAGATCATCATATGAAAGGTTAAAGATCGGGGGTGTTTCACAAAGATCCTACGTTGGACCTAGCTATTATGGAAGCTGTTAATTTTTTTTTTTGGTAAAATTTTTGAAACGGTCGTTTTGAAAAGGCATAAAGTTTGATAAAATCAGTCATATTTGTTAATATCAAAGAAGCCTTGAATTAATTAATATACTTGCTTGTTGGAAGTCTCAAATATTTGTATTTTTGTTTGCTTTTGAATATGTGCAATTCCAAGGCTACTAGAAATGGCTTACCATATTATTGTTAGGTCCAACTTAAGAGTTAAGTTCAACGTAGAACCTTTGTGAAACACCCCCAGAATGTCAACGGCCATATTGACCTGGTTACTGAGGTAGCTTCACATTAGCATGATGTATTTCTGTTCAACAAACAACATTCTCTGCACTGTTTAATTGGAAATGCACCTTGCGAAGGCTAAAATGAACCATCCACAAATACTGCATTTTCTTTATAAAAAAAGGTGAGTGCCCTTTTTAACCAAATAGTTTCAGAGTTGAATACTGTTTGTCTTAATATCTTTAGAAAATTACACGTCTTGTATTTCGATGGGTTGTTTTTCAAATCATTATTTAAAAAATATTTATTAAAAGACTGATTCCTTGAGAAGTTCTGTAAGAAAGTAGAACATTTGTAGTCGATACATTATATGCAACCTGTATGCACCCGCTGTACAACTTTTTGTTTTTGTCCAAATTCTTAGGGGTGGGTTACTGCATTATGGGTTGACACTTCTTTTGACCCATAGAAAATTCAAACTTTGTAAAATTATTTTTTGTTTACAAAAGCGCAACTTGTTACTTGAATATTGAGCTGTATGTATCATCTCCTCATGTTTTATATCATTAAAAAAAAAAGGTAACAACTCAAAAAATGATGTGCCCATGAATGATGCTTAAACTCTACACAACGCATGTTAGTCGATGTACAGTACATGTATAGGCATTTGTTTACACTGTTGTACATGAATGTACGAAAATGTATGAGATAATAACAATGATGCAATTGTACAAACACACGTGTGAAATATCGTTCAAATAACCAAACAGTAGTATCAAAGAATAAATCACCTGTTATGCTGCAACATCACTGTGCAGATGAATAATGAGGTATATATATATATTCATACATGTATACAGTCATGTAGATAGTCAAACATTTCATTAATCACAAAAAATCAATTTCAAATGGCAAAGATACACATCAGTGGGCTAACCATTAATTACACTTGCAATGCAAAGAGTTCAATTACAAACGGCGGCGAAATGTACAAGCACGCTTCAGTTTACGATGCGTAGTTTACGATGGCGATAAAATACCAATGTATAATTATATACATGCTTACGGCACAATTTTTTTTTTCTGCTTGCTTAAGAAAAGTCTTAAAAGTGGCAAAGTATACAATATTATTTCAGGTTATCTACATGTATGCATGAAAAAGAAAAAACTACTTTGTGCAAAACAGTTACTATACTACATGAACAGTTGTATTTTCAGGTAATACACCTTATATGGAAAAGCGATACTACTGTTTGTAAGGAGATGCACATTTGAATTTTCAGGTACTCTCTGTAGAATGAAATTGTATTTTTTTACAAATGTTTGCAGATGCTTTTTGAAATGGAATTTTCCTTCTTAAAAAAAAGTGACAGTGACTTTAAAATGGATCTACCCCCAACACTTTCGGAGAAAAAAATATCATAATATTTCCCAATGTTTTAGTATCCAGAAAATTACTGTGCAGTACATTCAATCTACATATACATATATGGCATTCCATCTGTATATGACTACATGTACATATACCTTAACAAATAAAATCATACCAACACAGGCTAGAAAATGTTTGTGACTTTGTGAACATAGTGGATGCGGGTTGGCACACATTTTTAGCTATTTCAAACAGATATTTTTTATAATTTTTAACTAACAGTGAAGACAAAAATATCTGTATGCGATTATCTCTTTTTGGCAATGCAAGTGCGTGTAAACTGGATTAGGAAAAAATGCAAAAGCGTGACTGTGACTTTATTCATGAAGTGGACAGACAAAGTTTTCAAGTTAGATATTTGCTTAAATTCCTTATCCCCCCAAAAAACAACAACAGTACTGTAGTGACTATGTTTGACATTACCATGTGCCGATACTGGAAAAAAACCCGACTGTATTACTTCGTGACTTCATAAACTTAAGTGATGGACACTTTTACATTACTGTCACTACCATGACTACCAATCAAACATTGGATTCCGGTGCGAAATAAATTCTTTGTGAAATATTGAGCGCAGTATAATATCAGTTCTTCTCTTACTGTTAAGGCAACAATAAAATAAAAAGTGAAACATTTGTTGGGAAATCTTTAAAAAAAAGTATTTTCTTTGAGTGATGTTTGTGATATGTTGTCCAGTTTTTCAAATATATATATTCAACAAAAACAAGCAGTACTATATTTCATTCAACCTTTTCTTAGTTGGAAGAAAACAAAACGATGAGTGCTTTGAAAGCTACTTGATTTGATCAAATATTTTGGAAGGACATCATGCATAAGAGGAAAAAACAAACTATTTCAGCACTAATTAATATTACAGATATAAATGATTTTATCATTCTTAAAATAGTTTTCTTATTTCATGTGAACAATGAAATATTTTATCATTCTTAGCAAAGCTACCCTTTATAAGCAAGATTTTTTGATAAACATTTTGGGGCGTATATTTATACACAATTGCTAGTTTTGTTAGGTTCAAGACTCACTGATATACATCCCTTAGGAAAATAAGAGGACAAAATAAGCAATTTTGATTAAGATTCATTGATATCCTTTTGAAGGAGAAATTATAATATATCGTCAAACATTCAACAAGGGTTGATATTCAGAGGACACAAAATAAAAAGAAACAATATTTCTATCACAGATTTGCAATTTGGCCAGTTTCAATCATATTTCATATTTTCTTATGTTTAATATTACAAATGAGAGTTGTTTAAAAATGTCAATCAATTTACTATATTAAAGGACCACTCCACCATTTGAAATGGGAAGGAGCTTACGACATCAAGATTTATTTCAGAAAAAAAAAGACATTCACATTTGGCAATCGATCATATTTCCCCACTTTCTACATTTAGTGTTTTACACTACTTTGTCTATGGCATGCTATAAAGGAGTTGTAATCACTATATACACCGTCAAACAAGAGATACTAAACACAACTTTCGGGAGAAAATCTCTGAAATCAAAATCATCACAATGTCACTGTATTTGTTCTCTTTTGTTACCTTGGCAACCTTGTTTACTAACATGTCCTTAACCCATTGCCAACAGGAACCTGGCAGGCCCTGTATTTACTCTATGAAGGTTCTAAAATCTAGCAGTGAACACATTAATAAACATTACTGATGTATACCAGAGCAAATTCAACAATCAGGAAGATTGAAGGAAATTTTATCAGAAATCAGGGAAGATATCTGTCAAATGCACACAACCTAATGACAATAATCTTTCAATAATCAGGGAGATTGGCTGATGGGATGAAATCTGATGCAGTAATCTTGGTCTATTTTCAGGGAGTCTCCTGCAAAATCAGGGAGACTTGGCAACACCGGTATACCTGTGCTGAAAAATGTGATTTTAATGATGTTGATTTCAGTGGGCACCACCCTAAAGTTGAGCCGTGATTCTTTTAACCCATAGTCTACGAGATATTGTAATCTCCACGGACTTAAAACCCGTCATACAAGGTTCCACTAAGGGAAAGGGTAAAGTGAAATTTGTGTTTAGTATCTTTTGACTGACAGTGTTATAATATCATTTCATGGTACATCTACGTGTAAGATTATCTACCAACCAAGTATCTGAGTATATTTCTGTGAAAAAAAACAATCTTAGAAGTATGCATTTACACTTTCGAAGAAGAAACGTTTTGATGGGCCAGTAAGAAGCCAATTATCAGATCATACTGATCGAAATGTTGAGCGATGAGTGGGTCCTTTTTAGGATCACCATTTTCCCCAAGAAAGAATTTCTATGTGGTGTACCCTGAAAAAGTTAATGGTTCAAGATTTTTGCTTGAAAATTTAGGAATCAAAATACAAAATTTTGTATAATTTTTGTATTAAACAAAGAAGAACTTGGTGATTCTCCTTGTATCAAAATTTAGATGATGGTTTGACCATATTTCTCGACTATTTTCTCTGGCTTGTAATATCCTTAGGATATCAAACAGACTGTGAAACACGGTTTAAAATATGGTGTTTTATGCAGCTGTAGTTTTCTGTTCTATATTGGTCCAAAAAATACCCAACTGGGATCTACGTCATACCAAAATCAAACATTTGTGAACGGGTTAACGGCTTCATTTCTTTTGCCATGAAAACCATCAAACGGTTAAACATTTAGGCTCATCAAAATGTTGATTCTATCAAACATGAATGCAACTCTGGGTGAGAAAAAGGAAGGAAACGTGAGAGAGCGCTACACAGCAAAAAAAACAAAAAAACACAAAACCATTTTTATAAGCAATTCCTAAAAAAAAACACCACAAACCTCATTTGTTTAATATTTCAGATTCTGTAAACTGGCATTTCCAACCCCAACTTGGCGGGATGGGGTTTATTTCATTCGTCAAATAAAAAAATAATTATTATAACAAGATAGAGAGTGAAAGAGTGAGAATGAGAGAGAGAGTTACTGAAAAAATATATGTTCCGAGTATTACATGACCTCTTTACGGTATATTCCATTTGTGATAAAATAAAATGATGGAAGAAAATAAAACTGGGCATTAACTATTTACGTTGGCACATCTTTAAAAATATTCTTTTAAAATATTTTTGAAAAATATTCTTTCCTTTATTCATTTTGGTGATCAAAATGATGACGAAAAGAGAAATTAAGAGAGGGATAGAAAAAAAAAGAGAGACTAAAAAAATAGTCTGAGTACAACAAGAAATCTTTACGGTGTATTTCATATGTAAAATAAAATAATAATGATAAAAAGAGAGAAAGAAGAAGTGAAATGAGATTCGGAGATTTATCTCCTTTATGATTACATCATTTTTAACCATATATTTCAGGTATTTGATTCATTGTCCAAGGATACATGACCCTCTTGCCCATAAAATGTGTTTCATGTTTTACAGGACACGGTAGATTAACAAAAATATATTACTTTAGCGTTAGTTGACATGAGTAGCTTATACCTGCCTTCGGAATATTTTGTTTTCTTTCTGCAAACAATATGGAAGCATTTATAGGCCTATTAAATATTGCAAAAATGCAAAATTTTCCACTTGCACCAGCTCAAAACACCTTAACTGCATATAGTACATGAAACTATATTTCTGACAGACATATATTATTTCAGTTTGAAATTGGGTGAGAATGCAACAAATAATTTGTGTGCACCATTATTTGCAAATCAACCCCCTTAAAAAAAAAAAATGTGATGACTGAGTTACGGCTCCATAATGGAAAGCCTACATTATTAGGGGTCTGTGGTATCACATTGTATGAGGGTAAAGAGAAGAAATACATCAAAGACAACATAAAAAGGAAAAGTAGGCATATACAAAAGAATTATAATTATGTATAGCCAGGATTCTGATGAAAAGTTTCTTGAACAGTTTCCTAAAAGCTTCTCACATGGATCATTGCAAGTTCTAAACTTCTTAAAGAAGACTATGTTTTGCCATCTACTCATACATATATCGAGTTGATTGAAATGAGTTGCATTGGTTTGAAATATTAGTTGATGAATTAAATTCATTTCAGTTGATGATAACTTTTAGAGATGACCGAGTTGTTTTTTATGCCACCTGCACTTGTGCAGTGTTTGTTTTATACAGTGTTCGCACTACACGTAAATATCTTTACTTTTTGTGGTTGCAAACGACATTTTACAGCCAGTGTCGCCACAGAGACTCTGCAATTTGCATCTTTTACGCATCATATGCTGCCAATTTGTCGACACAGACAAAGAACGATGTCCTGAACTCAAACAGACAGGTATCTGTTAAGAACAGGTGCAATGCAAGACCTTATTTTTTTTTTACTCCATCTTTAAAAGTTCCTCTGTGCCACATCCATCTCTTACCATCTTTGGTGGTGCTGATCGATGTGTAGGACATATTTTTTCTTCTTTTTTTACATTGTTTTGTTAAACAATTGTGCATATCCCAGTCTCTAGATATCCTACATAAACATCTTTTGACAATCCGTCCCCTGTACAGCTTCCTTCACTAAAACCTTTCAATGGCTCACTTTCTAGAACTCGTGCAAAATAAATTTTTGACGATCAAACATTGTACAAGTTGTTCCTTTCAATCTTTAAAACGTCCGACTTTGGAGAACTCGGACCCAACCTGTATAACTGCTTTGTTATATAACCTTTAAATATCTTGACTTAGTCAGACCAATTTGTGACATATTTGGAGGATTAAATTCTAGAATGTCAGCATTTCTACTGTTACCAAATTTGAGAACTCATACCCAAATCATCAAACCCTGTATAACTGCTTTGTTATAACCTTTAAATGTCTGACTTTGTCAGACCCATTTTTGACATATTTGAGGGATTCAACATTTCTAAAACAGCATTTCTACTGTAACCACATGGTTACATTCACAGTCATACTGTAAACTGAACACTTCTTCTTACTTAATAAGAATCATGTATAATAATGGCAGGAATTTGTTTCCCAAAAGTTTCTCCATCCAACTATCTGAACCAGTTTGTGCTAAAGCAGAACAAACATCAGTATGGCAGCCATCGCCTAGGTACTGGCAGATCAAATCTCAGAAACCTACTAAGAAGCAGGGATTTCATGAAAAAAAATCAAAACTGTCCTCACTTTATCAGATCTATGAGACCTCCTGGCAGGAAGATAGATCTATTAGTGTCTCTCAACTTTCCTTCATCTGTAGGGGAAAGTTGGACTGTGAATCTGACTGATTCATAGAGAGGCCAACCACCTAAGATTTGGCTCTCCTATCTCACGAACCTACTGAAAGGCCAGAATTTCTAGGAACTGTCCTTATTTTTGTCTTCACCTGGCAGGAATTTACTAGAAAGTCTCTTTGCTTTCAGTCTGCGCCCTAAACAGAGCAGTGCGCCCTCATCCTAATATCATTCTCCTCCTTGATCATCACGTTGCCGAACATCGGTTGCATCGGTGGAAGCGGTTGCGGCGACATCTCGCAGAACTGCTGCTTCATCTCCACGATGGCCTGCTGCTTCAAGTCACAAAGACCCGGAGGTAGGATCGTAGTCGGAGGTAAACCTGCCATCGCGCCGGACTTTGCGAGCGCCGCGCCCGCCTTCTTGCAGATGGCGATCTCGTCGTCGTCGCTCGTCGACGAGTCTTTGGTCGATTGGGTCGCGTCGCCGTCGCTGCTGCTTCCTCCGGTGCCCTTTGGGTGGCCGTTGCCGAATGCGCCCAGGTCGTAGACCTCCTTGTAGAGTTCCGGCATGGGGAGGTTGTTGGAGCCCAGCTTGAGACGGATGATGAACTGGTTGTGGTAGTCGTCCACTGTGCGGAGCATGGGCAGGAGCAGCAGGCACTTGGCAAACATGTGCGGGTCGCTTCGGTGGTTGCGGATGATTTCGATGTGAAGCGCCGTGAGGAGTTGTGACTGGATCCGGTTCACGGCATTGACATCTTTTAGACCTTCCCGATCTGTGATTTAAAAAAAGAAATTTGAGAACTTAGTTAGAAGAGCAGGAAGTTAGTTAGTAAACATGTGCGGGTCCCTTTGGTGATTTTGGATGATTTTGATGTGAAGTGTTGTGAGTAGCTGTGACTGGATCCGGTTCACGGCATTGGCATCTTTTTGACACTCCCGATCTGTGAAAAAATTATTAAGAAACTTTAAAGCGTTGCTATAAGGGCAGGCACTTGGCAATCATGTGTGGAGCGTTTTGGTGGTTGCAGATGATTTTGATGTGAAGCGCTTTGAGAAGCTTTGACTTAATCCAATTCACAGCATGGACCTTCCAAGATCTTCCAAATCTGTCAAAAAAAGATAAGGCTATGAAACATTAGCTACAAGAGCAGGCATGCAATTTCCATTCTCACGAGTCTCAGTCTCTTGTCAAGCCCTACAGAGAATATGTAGTTGAATTGGCATGTTTGCCTTTGAATCTGGTTGTCATAATCTGCTTATCATATTCGTAATCATATCCCTTATCTTTAGAAACATTATAATCCTATTACATACCATCTGCAAAGAGCACCACGGCGGACAGAAGCGCAATCTCCGTTCTCGTGAGTCTCAGTCTCTCGTTGAGCCGCTCCGCGAATGTGTAGATACCCTGGTACAGCTCGATGGGCATGAACTTCATGACGTTCGCCTTGGAGATTCGGATGTCCTCGTTGAGGACGAAGGCATCGTAGAGAATGAGTTCTATGCTGTCCTGGATGGTGAGGATCTCGAAGAGGCCCGACTTGACTAATACCATCTGGTCGTGCTGACTTAACAAGGCAAAGCCTGTAGTGAACAATAAAAGGGAAGAGGAGAGAAATATTAATAGTTGTGATGGTGAGGATGATGATGACAATGACGACAACAAGGATGACAAACAATGATGATGAGGGGGATGGGATGGAGATGGATAAAGGGGGATGGTGATGATGACAAGGGTGAGAAGGATGATGATGATGATGATGATGATGATGAAGGTGATGATGATGATGATGATGATGATGATGATGATGATGATGATGATGATGATGATGATGATGATGATGATGATGATGGTGGATGATGGTGGATGATGATGATGATGATGATGATGATGATGATGATGATGATGATGATGATGATGATGATGATGATGATGATGATGATGATGATGATGATGATGATGAGGGGGATGGGATGGAGATGGATAAAGGGGGATGATGATGATGATGATGATGATGATGATGATGATGATGATGATGATGATGATGATGATGATGATGATGATGATGATGATGATGATGATGATGATGATGATGATGATGATGATGATGATGATGATGATGATGATGATGATAATGATGACGATGATGGCGATGTCGGTTACACAAACAATGATGGCGATGATGGTGGTGGCGATGATGATGATGAAGGTGATAACGACAACGATGATGACAGAGGAGGAGAAGAAGATATGGTAATGATAATGGTGATGAGAATGATGGTAATGATGAATCTTACAATAGAGTAGGTGATGATACATGTGTAATTATGACGAAGATAATAATGACGATAGTTTCAATGAAAACAACAATGATGGAGAAGATGACAATGATAAATATGGATATCACATGAAATATACTAATTTCAACAGTTTCATGGCAAAGGTCAATAAAAAAGTATAAAATGCACAATTTCTTTACCTGGTATGTGTTTACAAAAGGTGACGATTCTCTTGATGTAAGCCGCTAGCGCCTGAGTTACCACTGAACACCACATCTGAATACCATCCATGCCTGGGGGGAAAGGGACACGAAAAGAAATTCAACAAATTAATATAACAATGATAACATTCAGTTTCATGAAACAAAATACAAGAGAATAAAACAAAATGTAACCAAATACCAATATTGACAATGAAGAAAAAGATATTTAGCAAAACCAAACATTTGGGCACTGATGTTTGTTTTATTTACAAAATGTATTAGATTGAGTAATTTGTATGTTTATATTGGACTTCGATGGCCCACATATTTGTGGTTTGGTAGCTACACTTCAGCAAGAAGATAACTAGTTACATGTATTTGAAGTGTACAAGGAGAAAGAGCATACATTTATCTTTTTTTGAGCTCTATCATTTAAGAAAAAAGTTTTTTGTTATTGCGTACATCGCTACAATTTAGGAAAATCCTTATATTTGCAAAACATTGTCAGATATTCAAAACAGATTTTGGCGTTCAAATTGGCAAACTCGCGGCAAAATTACTTAATACCCTAATATTTTCCATCTTTCTTTCTGTCATTAGAATGTAGAAAGAAATTAGGAGTTGCCAATTTGTTGAGGAAAACAATGATCAATTTTGCCTTGAAATAGCTCTTGTCCTTATAGGGTTAAGACATAAAACCATACATGAATTCTAGGAGGAAGAATGGATTTGGAAAAGAATAAATACTATCTACTAATATTATGTCTGCTTCTTCATTAGGGGTTGGGGTTAGGGTTAGGTTCAGGTCTAAGTTTGGGATTTGGGGAAATGGAAGGCAACCATGTTTATATTCATAGTAGCTGTGCTATAAAAATGTTCATATTATTTTCACTATTATTTTCAGTATTATTTTCATCATTATCATCATCATCATCATTAATATCATCATTATCATCATCATCATCATCATCATCATCATCATCATCATCATCATCATCATCATCATCATCATCATCATCATCATCATCATCATCATCATCATCATCCATCATCCATCATCCATCATCATCATCATCATCATCATCATCATCATCATCATCATCATCATCATCATCATCATCATCATCATCATCATCATCATCATCACCATCCCCCTTTATCCATCTCCATCCCATCCCCCTCATCATCATCATCATCATCATCATCAATTAACATATCTCTCCTCTCCCTTCTTCTGTTCACTACAGGCTTTGCCTTGTTAAGTCAGCACGACCAGATGGTATTAGTCAAGTCGGGCCTCTTCGAGATCCTCACCATCCAGGACATTGTTATTATTATTATGATTATGATTATTGTTATTATTATAATTACTTACTATCTACTAATATTCTGTCTGCCTCCTTCTCATTCTTGTCTGTGTCTTTCATCCACCTGCCCTCCCTGAAGTCATCAAACTCGGGCTGCAATAAAAAAAAAAAAAAAAAAAAAAAAAAAAAAAACAATGATCATTGGGTACAAACAAATAAGATTGTTGTAGTCAGGAAATAAACTGTTACTGTAAAAAATCAAATCTTTCACAAACTTGCCCTCCCAGGGCCCCATTGCAGAAGGAGTTACAATCAATTGTAAAGTTGCAATTAATCACAAGTCGGATCATGTGACTGAATGCGGAAAACCGATTGGTTCAAATTAATTGCAACTTTAGAATCGATTGCATCCCTTTCTGCAAGGGGGCCCTGGAATAGTGACTACACAGGAATATATTGCATACTGCCCTCTTTTGGTCACACTCTGTTCATTATGACTAAATTCTTTTGCAATTTTGTGATGTAATTAAGCTCCGTTTTTAATAGTTAGAAAAGGAACTGAAACATATTGTCTGTCGTCCTGTTATTCAACATTATTGAACTTTACAATGTACTGGCAATCACCAGACAATTATATCTATCCTGTATCTAAATTCATGTTCATCATAACGATGAAAGGTACATGATAACTTTGGTGCTATGTGGAAATCATAAATTGGATAGGCGAATTACATAAACACATGTATCAGTTAAATTGCCTATAAATGCTTCTTGCTCAGGTCTGTTCTTGCTTGCAAATTAAGTCTGTGTGAAAATTTAATTGCAAACAAAATATATTTGTTTTAGCTACTATGAGTGAACATATAAATAAAGAACACATGGTTCAATGGAGGAAATCCACCATAAAAATCATAGATATTCCATACATTAATAGTTTTGTCAAAACTGAAATATTATTAAAAATGAGGATACCCATTGCCTATAGGAATCTAGTGGGCTCAGTTTTAATTATATGGGTATTGCAAAATCTAGTAGGAAACTACAATTTCCTACTTACGTAGAATTTCGCGGTGGAGTGGTGCGCGTCTCTGACGGATGTGATGAGTTCTTCCGTTTCCGCATCGATCTTGATGTCTTTCAGGGGATCGAAGTCGTCGCCTTCCTTGATCTCCTCGTAGATGTAGGGCTCGATGTCGACGAACTCCGTCTCTTTCTGCTTGTTGGGGATTCTGCCTATTCTAACGGCTACAAGGAGTAAAATAAATAGAAAATGTGTTATTGAAAACATATATATTAGAAAAACAGAGACATTAATAGCATAGTTTGGTGAAACAGCAAATTATCTCCACATAGAGTAAGGGCTCAATGCAATGAACTTCATCTCTTCCTACCAGTTAAAGGGAAAGTTGAGTTTTGGTAGAGAGGGCGCTAGACTACTTAATTGGTTTGTGAGGTAATGAAAAACTGAGTGTAAAATTTGAAAGAGCATAATATTTAAACAATAAAATCATCTTTGTTTGATCAAAATCGGTTCAGAAACGGCTGAAATATCCATAAATATAACAATTTGTAATAAACCTGGGGCCCCGGGTTTATTAGAGAATTTTGAACCAGCCGTTAAAAATTCAAAAAAATGCTTCCTCTTTTCAAAAAGTTACAAAATAGGTATTTAAATAGTTGTTGGTTATTTCTCTATCTAATCACTATTTCAACAAAGCTTCACATGCACAATATTTTATTCAAAATGGTTAAAACCGATGAGTGTTTAGAGAGCGCCCTCTTACGTTTTAACGGCTCTTTTTGAATGATAACATGATCTTTACTACGTCATTTGTAATTTTGTGTTCCTTTCTAGTTATAACTATTAGTTTGTAATGTAATGATGCAGGTTTTGGTTACTAAAATTCAGTTTCACTAAAACTGTACTCTCCTTACCAGAACTCAACTATCCCTTTAACGACAGGACAAACAAAAGAAGTGAAAATAAACATCTTCTTGACTTGATTTTCACAATGTATTTCCATTCATACAAGATTCATGCTAACATGAGCAAATGGCAGAGTTCTCCTTTCTCTTTCTGCTTGTTGCGGATTCTACCGATTCTAACGGCTACAACAAACCAAATAAAATGGAAGAAACATGGAGTTTAAAACATGTGATGTCACAGTAACAAGGAGTGTACACATGCATGAATTGGGAAAATGGTAATAATTAGAAAATTGATATCAAAGGGAAGACAAAAATGGTGGACTTCTCAGAAAAGAACATACATGTAGATCAATTCTATGTGGTAGCTGTAGGGTGAGAATACTGTAAACATTAATGAAACAAACCATTCAAAGAAAGTTGTTCATCTTCAAAATAACAGGTTAGAAAATAGGTTCACATCCAGATTAGATCTGGCCATTGGGGTAGGGTGGTCAGACTGTTTGGGGACACACACATTATTGGGGGCACACCTTATGTTTTTCTTTATTTTTTTCTTCAAATATTTATACCTAAGTTTTGTATTGTTTTTGTCAAATTATTGGGGGGCATATGCCCCCCCCCCCCCCCCCCCCCCTAGCTATGCCACTGGATCTGGATACCCATCAAAAGATACAGAAAAAGAGATAGGGACAGTGTGCAAAAAACAAAAACAAAAGAACAAAGAGGACACAGAGTGATAGCTTTCTAACTTAAAAAATGAAATAAAAACCAGAATATAAAAAAGTAAACAGGTGGTTTTCCCTGGGCAGAATGAAAAGTCAAGGTAGCAACAACACCAAGGAGATTAAACTCTAACCCTAACTCCACATAATGATGAATGGTAATAATTCCCAGTCCCAAATATGACTGCCCAAAATACCTCCCATAAACTCAATAAAATATACAGCACAAGACAGTTCATTTACTCCCTCCCCCACTCCTAAAATAAAGTAAAAAGAGGAAATAAGATTGGTCCCCTTACAATACATCAGCCCCATCCGATTCTGAATATAGTACAAGGAAAGAAAATCACCCTGGAGATTCGGAAAACTTCCTCTAACAAGCTAAAGCCTAGTTTGACATCACAAAGGTGGTAATGCCTTTTCGCTCTTAACTGCTTAAAGCAGGAGCGCAGTCATTGGAAGAAAATAGTCCCCCTATCATGTCCCCTCAAATAACAAATAACACTGGAGATTTTCATACTTTCCTCTAACAAGCTCAATCCTAGTTTGAAATCACAAAGGTGGTAAAGCCTTTATGCCTCTAAACTGTAAAAAGGCGGAGCGCAGTAATTGGAAGAAAATAGTCCCCCTATCATGTCCCCACAAATAACAAACAACACTGGAGATTTTCATACTTTCCTCTAACAAGCTCAATCCTAGTTTGAAATCACAAAGGTGGTAATGTCTTTATGCCTCTAAATTGTTTAACGTAGGAGTGCAATCATTGGAAGAAAATAGTCCCCCTAATCATTTCCCCACTACCAATAATTCTCAAGGAAACAAATCACCATGGAGATTTTCAAACCCACTACAGCAAACTCAAGCCTCATTTTAAATCATTAAGGTAGTAATGACTCTGTCCCTGAATCCACTATACTATAGTGACCACCTCAGAGAAACAAGAGCAGTGGCCACTGTAGACAGGTGACCTCTACACACAAGTTCCATAACACTGTTTTTCTTTTCAGAGGATCACTATTGGTGGCCACTACAGACAGGTTGGCTGCTATAGACAGGTGGTCACTAAGAACTGTTTGACTGTACTTATGTGTAACATGAGCAGAGTCTTTGCAACACAGACAAATCTAGTAGGTCAAAAGCAAAAGTCACAAACAATTGTTTTCTAATTTCACATAACAAGGAGAATATTACTTCCTTTCCTCAAATTTCATAATGGTGTGATGAAATTTCTCAACCAAACAAAAGAAAATTCAAGGAAACAAAATCACCAGGGAGATTTTGCAAACTTCCTCCAACAACTTCAGGCCTAATTTTCTTTTCTAACAAAGGCTGTAGTGACTTTCCACCCCTGTATTCAGGTAATTGTATTGAACAGGAGCAGGGTCAGAGGAAGAAAATACTAAAAGTAGGTCCCAAAACTGACCCAAAACAAACACGATTTTGATGCAGGGCATTGTGCCATGGTCACTCCATCTTGCTTAGCCTCAAAGCAAGTCTTGAAGACTTTGTTTTTTTGTTGCTTCCCTTTATTCTCTCCTTACTCATTCTCAACAATCAGTCTGGATGAACAAAGAACTTCAATTTCCCATTAATTTCAACCAATCTTTACAGAACAAAATGCCAGGGGACCAATACTCCTACACTAAACTCCTTGAGTGCCAAGCTCGCATTTTTGCGAGTTACAATACACACAAATGCCATAGAACATTAAAATCCCTGGCACGTTAAAGAGTTAAACAAAGAATTGTGGAAATGTATAGCTTATTGGAGACAGAAGAATCTTAAAAGTGCTAGATTTAGGAAGTCCTGGCAGATCATGATCTTGAACATTTTTGGACAATCTTCAAAGCAACATAAGCACTTCTTGTAGCAACAGCCAAACGCCAGTTTATAATGTCAGTCTATGTGTTTTGTCTTGTAATAGGTGATAATGGAAGTAGGATTTTTTGTTTGTTTGGGGGGGGGGGGGGGGGGGGGAAGGGGGGAAAAGAGATAAAGAGGGAGGGGGAGATGGAAAAGGGGATGAAGATGAGCGAGGTTGTCAAGTGGGACAACTTTGGTTGGACATTCCAGTTCAAGGCATATCTTGCAGCGACACGCTTGACATTGGTTCATATGTTTTTGTGTGCTTCTTTTGTCTCGTTCTTGGTGATAATGGAAGGAGGGGGAGATTTGGGAAAGAAGGAGAGATGGAAAAGGGGAAGAGGGAAATGCAGGAAGTTGGTCAAGAGGAACGGTTTCCATTACTCACCATCTTTGGACATGCCTAGTTCAAGGCACTTCTGGTAGGGACATGCTTGACACACCAGTTAGTATGTTGCGTGTACATGTTTTTTCTGTCTTTTACTTGGTAATAACTAATAATGGAAGTATGGGTAGGGCTAGGATTAAGGAAGTGTTGGGAAAGGAGAACAGGGAGGATGAACAAAGAGGGGGAAGGGGACATGGAAGAAGATGAAGAGGGTCGAGAGCATCACTTTCAATTACTACTCACCATCTTTGGACACTCTTAGTTCAAGACACACTGGACATCAAATACATGTTGTCTGTGCTAATGGAGAACAAGGGAATTGGAGGTGTAGGGAAAGGAGAGGGGAGGGAAATTGAAGAAGGGGAGCGGACATCTTTAGAGGACACCTCTCTAGAGGAAAATCAAAAGGAGTCAAAGAGGATCACTTTCAATTACTACTCACCATCTTTGGACATTCCTAGTTCAAGGCACTTCTTGTAGCGACACGCCGGACATCTGTTTCTGTGTTGTCTGCTAATCTCGCACTTTCCTCCCCGGACGCAGACGTACTCCTTCTGTCTCCGGAGACATCTCCGGAAGAACCCTTTGCACCCCTCGCACGAGATGATCCCATAATGCACCCCTGATGATCTGTCACCACAGATTTTACACGCTATCGTTTGGAAGTCTGCAACAAAGAGAATAAAAAAGGGCAGGAGATTTAGTAAAAATTTCAATAATGATAATAGTGTTGACTTTGAAATATAGCTGATTTTAAGCCTAGATTATTGCACAACGCATGTCACCACAGATTTTACACGCTATAGTCCGGAAGTCTGTAGAAGATAAAACAAGAAAGGGAGAAGATTTAGTTAAGAACGCAATGTTTTGTGTTTCCTTAAAACATTGCTTATTTTAATTGAACCTAGAATAAGCGCATTACATGAGATGATGCCATAATGCACCCCTAACGATCTGTCACCACAGATTTTACACGCTATCGTCTGGAAGTCTGGAAGAGAACAAGAAAAAGAAAAAGAGAGAAGATTTTGGTTAAAAACTCATATATTGATAATACTTTTTGTTTTCTTAAAAAATTGGCATCACATAGAGAGGTTATGACCTACAAGATGGAACACAGAAATCAATTTTTGCAGAGAATTGACTTTATTGCCTTAATGGTACAGAGCAAAACAAAATCGACTTTAAAACGCCCTTCTAAATATATATGATATATAAAAGATATATGTACATTAGATGTAGCAGTCTGCATATTGAAGTCAAAAAGATCATGTCTTTTATCAATACTTTATACCTGGTTTTAAAAACTGTGATTATACCTGTCCATATGTTAAACCACTGACTACAGAATTGCATGATTTCCATATACTCATTACATGGAAAGCAGGGCCCTATGGGCAACGGTTTATGGTATATTTAATTCAGATTTAGCAGGCAGACCACTCAGATTAAGCAGAGGATACCGGTATTTCTAACGAATCTCCAAGCTTTTCTGTAATCCAGCATAAAGAGTGTATTTTTATACACTTTACTGGAATTCAATGTATATTTAATGCATATTTAATGTTTAGTCAGTAAAAGATGGCAGCTTTAATTTTCCCTAATCTATCATAAGCAATGTATTTTTAAATGCACCTGGCTGGAAATAATAACCTTTGCATATTTCATTTTAAACTACTTGGTAGCTATTAAAAAGACAACTGAAAATACCCCACGACTTCAATTCAATTCAATTTATATAGCACTCCATTAAAAAAATAGAGGTGGAAACGAGATTCAATGACCCATGCCCTAATATATTTAGTAACAAAATCAACTGGACGTGGCTTTTTGAAAACCTGTGTAATAAATACACGCTGTGGTTGAATTCCATTGTCCGTTGCTCGTTAAACCTTTACAATCGCACGAATGCACTCAATAGGTATTTGAAAACCCGCAATAATCATATTTCATAGTCATAGTCTAGTAAAACCAGACCCTGACATTTTTTTTTCATTGAACAAGAGTGTATGTCATTTGAGCAATATTACTGCCTAATAATTCATTGAAACAAGCCTGGAATAAAGGCAAGATATGGAATGATCCTACAACGGATTGGTGCGAATTGAACGCTCATATCCAGTTAAAAGGACTAGAAATGTTGTTAAAATATTTGAAATATTGCTTTTGAAGAAAATATATGTCAGATATAAATGATGATAGTAGGAAGTTTTATTAAGGGGAATAAATGATACTGCCAAGTATATCCAGTTGTTGTAAAGGAACTAAGTAGGCCAAGGCAACCATTGAACCAATCCACTCAAGTATCTGTTTCATTCATGCAAAAGTACCATCAGGAATCTACTGAAACAGCCTTGAATAAAGGCAAAATACTGAATGATATGGTATACTGAATGATACTGCTAGGTATCTGGTTGTTGTAAAGGAGCTAAGCAGGCCAAGGCTATACCAATGAACCTACGTGTTATTCAAGTGGTGGGTACATAATTTTGTGCTAGATTATTACCAACAAAAAATATACTGAAATAGCCTGGGATGAAGACAAGGGACCAATGGAAGAGTTGCATAAATATTCAACATGAATGGAAAGTGCAACAAAAACACACAAAACAACAACAACACACAAAACAACAACAACAATAACAACAACAACAATTCTTTACTGCCAGGCATGTTGAAAAACTTAAAACAGCCTGGCATCAAGGCAAGATGGCAGAATCCTTTGTCAACCTGTTTGAAATGTCGAGCCCATCCTACCACTCAACCTCTCCTTATTATAACCTATACTGGCGCTGTAGTTCTTTTTAGCTCAAGAAAGAATAGCAATAGTCCTTTCTAGGACTACCATAGTCCTTGTTAGGGACTACCCAAGACAAAATACAAACAGTCCTTCTCAGGACCCCCCAATCCTCCCTTCTCACATGGTGCAACTGCAAGCCGACTGTACATCTACATCACCATGGAAGCCAATAATTACAAGCAGCATCTAACACAATTTATATACTGCAATACAAACTGCAAAATTGAAACAGCCTGGAATGAAGGCAAAGGACCCAAATGTTGGAGTTATTTATTGCTAGCCCAGTGAACTGAGCGGGCCAAGGCTGCCTGTGGCCTGTGTGACTCACACCCAGTTTAGGTCAACTATTTTGTTTACAGGAGAGAGAGAAAGAACCAGAACGTCAATGACGTAGCGCTCATCCGGCATCTCGCAACATCAAATATTGCAAATTTCATGTGGTACACTTTCCAACTGGTCAAAAAATAAAAATGTGATGCCCTGGAAGGGACATAAAAATTAATTTTAAAAAAATAGAGTGAAAAAAATATAAATTTGACGCTCCAGAAGGGACATGGGAAAAAAAATAAATAAATAAATTAAAAAAAATATTTTAAAAAATTTAAAAAATAATAAATTTAAAAAATAAATAAAAATAAATAAATAAATAAATAAATAAATAAATAATAAAAATAAATAAATAAATAAATAAATAAATAAATAAATAAAAAAATACCATAGTTAATTCATGGAGAAAAATTTCAAAATTCTGTGTAGAAGTTTAGTGTACCAAAGTTAGCTCTACCAGATAAAGCAAACCAAATCAAAATCGGTCGAGAAATGAAGGAGAAGAAGCATTTTTTGTGATTTTTGGAATAAATTTGCATAAATTACCATAATTAATTAATGGAGAAAAATTTCAAAATTCTGTGTAGAAGTTTAGTGTACCAAAGTTAGCTCTACCAGATAAAGCAAACCAAATCAAAATCGGTCGAGAAATGAAGGAGAAGAAGCATTTTTTGTGATTTTTGGAATAAATTTGCATAAATTACCATAATTAATTAATGGAGAAAAATTTCAAAATTCTGTGTAGAAGTTTAGTGTACCAAAGTTAGCTCTACCAGATAAAGCAAACCAAATCAAAATCGGTCGAGAAATGAAGGAGAAGAAGCATTTTTTGTGATTTTTGGAATAAATTTGCATAAATTACCATAATTAATTAATGGAGAAAAATTTCAAAATTCTGTGTAGAAGTTTAGTGTACCAAAGTTAGCTCTACCAGATAAAGCAAACCAAATCAAAATCGGTCAAGAAATGAAGGAGAAGAAGCATTTTTTGTGATTTCGAATAAATTTGCATAAATTAGCATATATAATGAATTTCACGATTCTGTGTAGAAGTTTTAAATCCCCCTCCTAGCCCTATCTTATGAAACAATCAGAATCAAAATCGGTTGAAAAATAACGAAGAAGAAGCATTTTGAAAATTGTGGACGGACGGACGGACGGACGGACGGAAGGACGGACGGACGGAAGGACGGACGGAAGGACGGACGGACGGACGCCGGACGCAACGCCATGGCATAAGCTCATCGGGCCCTTCGGGCCGGATGAGCTATTTAATGCATATTTAATGTTTAGTCAGTAAAAGATGGCAGCTTTAATTTTCCCTAATCTATCATAAGCAATGTATTTTTAAATGCACCTGGCTGGAAATAATAACCTTTGCATATTTCATTTTAAACTACTTGGTAGCTATTAAAAAGACAACTGAAAATACCCCACGACTTCAATTCAATTCAATTTATATAGCACTCCATTAAAAAAATAGAGGTGGAAACGAGATTCAATGACCCATGCCCTAATATATTTAGTAACAAAATCAACTGGACGTGGCTTTTTGAAAACCTGTGTAATAAATACACGCTGTGGTTGAATTCCATTGTCCGTTGCTCGTTAAACCTTTACAATCGCACGAATGCACTCAATAGGTATTTGAAAACCCGCAATAATCATATTTCATAGTCATAGTCTAGTAAAACCAGACCCTGACATTTTTTTTTCATTGAACAAGAGTGTATGTCATTTGAGCAATATTACTGCCTAATAATTCATTGAAACAAGCCTGGAATAAAGGCAAGATATGGAATGATCCTACAACGGATTGGTGCGAATTGAACGCTCATATCCAGTTAAAAGGACTAGAAATGTTGTTAAAATATTTGAAATATTGCTTTTGAAGAAAATATATGTCAGATATAAATGATGATAGTAGGAAGTTTTATTAAGGGGAATAAATGATACTGCCAAGTATATCCAGTTGTTGTAAAGGAACTAAGTAGGCCAAGGCAACCATTGAACCAATCCACTCAAGTATCTGTTTCATTCATGCAAAAGTACCATCAGGAATCTACTGAAACAGCCTTGAATAAAGGCAAAATACTGAATGATATGGTATACTGAATGATACTGCTAGGTATCTGGTTGTTGTAAAGGAGCTAAGCAGGCCAAGGCTATACCAATGAACCTACGTGTTATTCAAGTGGTGGGTACATAATTTTGTGCTAGATTATTACCAACAAAAAATATACTGAAATAGCCTGGGATGAAGACAAGGGACCAATGGAAGAGTTGCATAAATATTCAACATGAATGGAAAGTGCAACAAAAACACACAAAACAACAACAACACACAAAACAACAACAACAATAACAACAACAACAATTCTTTACTGCCAGGCATGTTGAAAAACTTAAAACAGCCTGGCATCAAGGCAAGATGGCAGAATCCTTTGTCAACCTGTTTGAAATGTCGAGCCCATCCTACCACTCAACCTCTCCTTATTATAACCTATACTGGCGCTGTAGTTCTTTTTAGCTCAAGAAAGAATAGCAATAGTCCTTTCTAGGACTACCATAGTCCTTGTTAGGGACTACCCAAGACAAAATACAAACAGTCCTTCTCAGGACCCCCCAATCCTCCCTTCTCACATGGTGCAACTGCAAGCCGACTGTACATCTACATCACCATGGAAGCCAATAATTACAAGCAGCATCTAACACAATTTATATACTGCAATACAAACTGCAAAATTGAAACAGCCTGGAATGAAGGCAAAGGACCCAAATGTTGGAGTTATTTATTGCTAGCCCAGTGAACTGAGCGGGCCAAGGCTGCCTGTGGCCTGTGTGACTCACACCCAGTTTAGGTCAACTATTTTGTTTACAGGAGAGAGAGAAAGAACCAGAACGTCAATGACGTAGCGCTCATCCGGCATCTCGCAACATCAAATATTGCAAATTTCATGTGGTACACTTTCCAACTGGTCAAAAAATAAAAATGTGATGCCCTGGAAGGGACATAAAAATTAATTTTAAAAAAATAGAGTGAAAAAAATATAAATTTGACGCTCCAGAAGGGACATGGGAAAAAAAATAAATAAATAAATTAAAAAAAATATTTTAAAAAATTTAAAAAATAATAAATTTAAAAAATAAATAAAAATAAATAAATAAATAAATAAATAAATAAATAATAAAAATAAATAAATAAATAAATAAATAAATAAATAAATAAAAAAATACCATAGTTAATTCATGGAGAAAAATTTCAAAATTCTGTGTAGAAGTTTAGTGTACCAAAGTTAGCTCTACCAGATAAAGCAAACCAAATCAAAATCGGTCGAGAAATGAAGGAGAAGAAGCATTTTTTGTGATTTTTGGAATAAATTTGCATAAATTACCATAATTAATTAATGGAGAAAAATTTCAAAATTCTGTGTAGAAGTTTAGTGTACCAAAGTTAGCTCTACCAGATAAAGCAAACCAAATCAAAATCGGTCGAGAAATGAAGGAGAAGAAGCATTTTTTGTGATTTTTGGAATAAATTTGCATAAATTACCATAATTAATTAATGGAGAAAAATTTCAAAATTCTGTGTAGAAGTTTAGTGTACCAAAGTTAGCTCTACCAGATAAAGCAAACCAAATCAAAATCGGTCGAGAAATGAAGGAGAAGAAGCATTTTTTGTGATTTTTGGAATAAATTTGCATAAATTACCATAATTAATTAATGGAGAAAAATTTCAAAATTCTGTGTAGAAGTTTAGTGTACCAAAGTTAGCTCTACCAGATAAAGCAAACCAAATCAAAATCGGTCAAGAAATGAAGGAGAAGAAGCATTTTTTGTGATTTCGAATAAATTTGCATAAATTAGCATATATAATGAATTTCACGATTCTGTGTAGAAGTTTTAAATCCCCCTCCTAGCCCTATCTTATGAAACAATCAGAATCAAAATCGGTTGAAAAATAACGAAGAAGAAGCATTTTGAAAATTGTGGACGGACGGACGGACGGACGGACGGAAGGACGGACGGACGGAAGGACGGACGGAAGGACGGACGGACGGACGCCGGACGCAACGCCATGGCATAAGCTCATCGGGCCCTTCGGGCCGGATGAGCTAAAAACGAGGAGAGAGATACAGACAGAATGTAAGAGTGGGAGAGAGGAGGGGATGGTATCATGTGTGCTGCCTTTGCACAAGCAAGCACACACAGTTACGCCTGTCTTTGCACGTGCACACATTTTTCGTGCTGCCTCTGCAGTTTGCACTTTGCACACATACAAAGTGTGCTAGGCTTACACACTCTGTACTGGGTTTTGTACACAGGCCTGTGCTGGATTACCACAGGACTGTTCTTATCATACTACTCAGTATGGAGGGGAGGGGGGAGGGGGGGGGGGGGGGGTGGGGGGTAAGGCAGCTATCAGTATCATTTATGCTGTGCCTGCATACTTTGTGCTAGTTTTGTACACAGATCTGTGCTAGAAAGCTTTTAAAATTCAATTGTAATAACTCTCATTGACGAACCAGATGTCAAAAAGTTGCAGTCAAAATCAATACATAAATGGAAAAAAGGTAATTAAGAAAGACAATAAAAAATGTGAAATTGAGAGAGAATATTGGCGTTAGGTGGGGGTGTGTGGGGGGGGGGGGGGGTAGAATTGTTTGTACTGGCCAATCAGCACTACTGTCTTTTCAATTCAATACAGTAATGAATATCACAGATCAATATGAACTGATATGAAAATTATACAGTGAAATAGAACGAGAGAAAAAAAAGGGATAGAAATGATATGATAAAAAGATGATTGGGAGCAGTTTCCATTCGTGCTGGTTTCATATATACAACCTGTCTTTTCAATTCAATTGTAATGAATATCACAGACCAACTGGATAAATAATATTGCATTCAAAATCAACATAATATATACAAGTAAAGAACAAGAGATAGTAATAGAGATAGAGAGAGAGAGAAAGGGAGAAAAGGGCATATGGGGTACTACTCAATTTTGCTGGGTTTTATTGTTTCTTCATCTGTTTTTTTTTTCCAGATTGAATTGAATTTCTGATATTAATGACCAACTGGGTGGCTTGGTTTGGAATTGATATTCAAATCATAGACATGGAGAGAAAACAAATAGATGGACGGATAGATGGACGGATAGATGGATTGATATATTTAGTTAGAGAAATATCAGATATTGTAGAGAGATAGAAAGATAGAGGATTGAAGGATGGATGGAAGGATGGATGGATGGATAGATGGATAGATAGTTGCAGAGAGATAATGGGTGGATGGATGGATGGATAGATACAAATATAGATCAGATAGATAGATAGATTAATAAATAAGGGTAAGACAGATCAAAAGATTCAAAAGAGGGTTATTATTGGGTAGAAGACAGAGAGAAAGAAAGGGGAGAGAAAGAGATTGAAGGAAGTGTTCTCATTCGTGTTGCATTTCCTAGTCTAAATTAACTTCCTAATATAATCCTAATGACTAACTCGGATCCAACCAATATGACACATGATAAATCAAATTAAATATGATGTAGAGACAGAGACTGAGAAAGAGAGACAGAAAGAAAGGTAGAATGAGAGAAGAGGGGAGATGAGAGAGGGGAAAGTGTTCTCATCCGTGTTGCATTTCCTAGTCTACATGTGTATGCTTCCCACTATTCATGGAGCTTAATTAGGCTCCATTATAAACATCCATGCTCAGATCCAACTTGCTACATGACAAATCACATTAGCGTCTTTTCGCATGGCGACGGGAGTGCGGCTACAACGCTAACCTTAGCGGGGGGTCGCACTCAGAGCGAAAATGTCCGCGTATCGTCCAAACCTACGACGGTAGTTGGCCGAAATAGCGTAGTGTGTACAGCTACTACGGAGCGGTCTGGTAAGCCCTTTCTTCAATGGGTCAGCCAGAGGTCAGCCAATCAGCGCGCTTGGTCACTCGAGCAAGAAGACGTTCCGCATATTCTTCACTACGAAACTGCAAATAGATCGCGTCGGTAGCCAGAGTACGGGGACGGTCACAGCTAATTTAAATCCCCCGTCGCCGCACTCCCGTCGCCATGCGAAAAGACGCTATTAAACAGGATGTAGAGACAGAAATGAAGAAGGCAAGAAAGGTAGAATGAGAAAGAGGGAGGGGGAGAGGAGGGAGGGGGAGAGGAGGGAGGGGGAGAGGAGAGAGGGGGAGAGGAGAGAGGGGAAAAGGTGGAGATGGTGTTCACATTCGTGTTTCATTAACACATGTGTGTTTCCTAATTTAATCCAGTGACTAACTCTGAATTTGTTGTAGCTTCCTCAATTTTTCAATCAAATTGGAACCTGCCAAATATCACACATGGAACAAGATGCGTAATAACCAATGGCACAGCAAATATAAGTAGAGAGAAAAAGGGAGGAGAAAAAAGAAGAAGGGAAAAGAGAAAAATATATTTTAAAAAAGTGGGAAAGGGGAGAGAGAAAAACAGATCACAGTCGTGTCATAATTTCTCCATTTTCCAATTCAATCGAAACCTGGCAAATATCACACCTGGAACAAGCTAAGTAACCAATGACATGGAAAACAGAATAAGACAAAGAGAGATAGAGAAAGAAGGAGAGAGGGGGAGAGTGGGAATGAGAGAAGGTAGGAGGGAAGATAAGAGCAAATTGAAAGATTGAAAAACAGATTCTTTTTGAACCATATTCACAGTGGACTATTCCTAATTTCCAGATATTGATTATTGCCCATTCGACTGTCCCTAAGTTACTCATATTAAATATTGCGTGCACGGCCGCATGCGTGTTAAAATCGATACGGCATCTAGACTTGTTGTTCAGTTTGACATTCGTGCCATTATTTAATTTATTTTCATTATTACATTATCTCTTTTATTTTCTATGTGCCTCCCAAGGCCATGCTTTTATTGATTTGACCTCCCACAAGTAATTGTTATCCCTCGACCGAACAAAAAAGAAATTACAGTCGTCCATTTACAATCGACCTTTCTTAATCAAACAGTGCTGACCAACTACAGTCAAGCCTGTATTAGAGGCCACCTCTCTATCTCAGCAACCTGCCTATAGTGATCACTAGAAGTGATCCCCTGCAGAGAAAACATGTTTATACTGTCAAAACTGTCTTAGAGGCAACCTTTCTATAGCAGAAACCTGCCTAGTGACCACTAGAAGAGATCCCCTCAAGAGAAAACGGGTTTATACTGTCAAACCTGACTTAGTGGTCACCTATCTATAGCAGACACCGGTCTATAATGGCCACCACAGTGATCCCCTGCAGAGAGAACATGCTTATTGTCCAACCGGTCTTAGCGGCCACCTCTTTTAGTGACCACCAAAAGAGATCCTCTCCAGAGAAAACAGTTTATACTGTCAAACCTGCCTTTATAGAGGCAATCTTTCTATAGTAGCAACCTGCCTACAGTGGCCACTGAAAATGAACCCACTGCAGCGTAAACAGTGCTATAGAACCTTGTATTTTGTTTGTTCTTTCTTATTTAACCATGCATACTATATTTGTTTACCTTTGAAATTCATCTATACAATTTATTTTTTTAAATTGTTGTTATTGCACACATGGCTGCAAGTGTGTAAAAATCAATACTGCATAAGGGGTCTCTATACAGTCCAATATATCACTCAGAGGCGTTATTCAATTATTTTCGTTCTTGTTTATTTTTCCCAATGTCCAAGGCAGTGCATTTATAGATTTGACCTTGCACACCTAATTGTTATTTTTCCCTTGTCCATCCAAATTACCCATTGAATGTTGGTATAATAGTTAGGGAAAATTTAATGGTTGATATGATATGAGCCTATTTACGAAAATGAATAAAATAAAATTGTTTTTAATACATACATGGCTTACATTTCATACTTTTTCTTCCCTTATTTCAAATTCAACTTTAACCATTAACAAGTCTAATCATACTTGCGAGCTTCTGTGCCAAATACAGAACTTTGCCTGAGTAACCTTTAAAAAGCAACTTTGAAATCGTGTAAACATTTTGTCTCTCTTCACATTCAAATTTGTTCTAAACGCAACGTTCACGTACACATTTTCTCAACTCCCCTGCCAAATGCAGTTCTAGTTACTATGTAGCTAGCCTTCCCATTCAAAAAGACTCCCATTCCACTGGTGTAGATCTGTAAGTGTTTTTTTTTTTTTGTTCGGGGAGGGCCAGGGGGGATGATCTATCCATTCATTTTATTATTTTATTATTTTATTATTTTATCTCTGCTCAAATACGCTATTTCTCTCTCTCTTTCATTTATGCGTACTGAGACTTAATTGTAAGATTGCGCTATATAAGAAACGACTATTATTATTATTATTATTCATCCCCTCCCCCGAAACAAAAGACATTTGTGCTGATCTACGCTAGCGTCCCATTCCATACGTTTTCCTAATAATAGTTGCGTTTGAATTCGTGCTAACCGCAACCTTTAACGACCCTCCCCCGTGTATCATTTAGCACCTCTCCTAACTACTCCGATATTAATGAGTGCCGACTGTAACCTTTAAAAAAACACCTCACTCTTCTTGTGACACTTTGGCATGCATGCATGTGCCAATTATTAAAGCCATTTATGTGAGTAACCTTTTTAAAGTGCCTCCCCCGTGCCTCATCACGTTGGAATTCGTGCTAAACCGCAACCATTAATCAGCCTCCACCGTGTATGTTTTCCCTCCTCCTGTAATTGCTTGTTGTAATTCATGCTGACAGTAATTTTGCAATTACTTTAAAGCCAAACAACAGTTTGGGAAATCTCTATTAATAACCATCCAAAAATACATATCTTCTAATTGGTAAAGTATTTTATTATTACATGCATTCCATCATAATCAGGTGCACGGTAAAAAAGAGATGGATTTGTCCTCTTTATAATGTTGACTAATCGACTACACGTTTAATGTGCCTTTGTATGCATATCAGCTAGCCCCCCACCCCTTGTTGAAATTTGTGCTGACTATAGTGTCACACCAATCCTTCAAAAGACCAAACCTCAACCAGTGAAGACTACAATTGTATTGAGTATGCTCTTAAATCATCCATTAATCGTCTAAGGAGAACCTGGTGGGCCCTGTATTAAGTCTATGGGGATTGCAAAATCTAGCAAGAAACAGGTTAAGTGGATCTCTGTTTAAATACACATTTGTTTTCCCATCTCAAACTGGGACCTTTAATGTACCTGGTCTATGCATTTTTGGGGGTTGTCCCCCCCCCCCCCCCCCACCCCCTCCCTCCTTTAAAAAATGAAATTCGTGCAGATATGCGACCTTTAATGTGCCTCGCCTTTGCATTTTTGAGCTGTCTCCCCCGCCCCTCGCTCTCTCATTGAAATTTGTGCAGACTGCCGTCACACGATGAGTGAGACGGGCCCCGTTATTGATCCCCGGCGTGTTCCGGGACAACAGCCAAGCACGCTTTCAGGTCAGTTGAACCCTTTGGGCGCTGGTTCGCACACTGCTACTACTACTACGCATGCATCCACACACATTATGTATGTATAGCTCAGGATACTGGGGATATGCAGTGTATATAAATACAGCTAGAGCGCAGATGCAATTGCTTAATTACGTTCGTCTTGTTACACAGTTTCTATGCACTAGCCATTTTTTGTAATATAACTCTTTGGCTACCAGTACCAGCTGGCATGCTGCTATACGCATACAAAGTGTGCACAAAGTTAGTGGGAGAATGCAATGACTTAACCTTTGTATTCAAACACAGTCTCTATAGTATAGGTATATTTGCACGCCAGCCATATTTCATATTGTGCTCAAAATAGCCGCCTTTCATAAGCAGTGCGTGAAGGCTAGTTGAACCCATCGACTGCTGTATGGCGAGCACACTGCTAATCATACACATACACAGTACACTTAGCTAAGGTGTGCATGAAATGTGTTAACAGCAGTACTTTAACCCAGTTTTTGTGGGTCCACTTTATAGCCCGATAACAGAAAGCAGTCTTTCATATGCAATGTGTGTATATAGGTTAAATGAATCTTAGTGATTTCATTATCCATTAGAGATACTAACCAACCCCCTTCAACATTTGTATATCCATTTGGATGCACAGAAAACAACTCGCTAAAAACCACCCTAAAAAGAAACTGCCTTGGACCGAGACTACACCACCTATATATACCCGGCGCTGGGCCATCATTGTCCTCTTTCAAACGCGCACGACTACCGACGCGGGGAGGACGGGAGGGAATTTATGAAGGGGGTTGGTTAGTATCTCTAATGGATAATGAAATCACTAAGATTCATTTAATCCATATCGAGATCCCTAACCAACCCCCTTCAACATTTGTATAATCCCTGACCCACACAAATAGCATACGGGAAGTATACTTACTGACTGGAGGAGGGGTCGGACAACGCAGACTACATCTACATAGGGCCAGCCGCCAGAACCGCCTCAGCAAGGACCGGGCCTCCGGCCACCACGTCTCGCCGATAACATGAGACGAACGCATTTGGCGACGCCCAGCAAGGAGCCCGTAGAACCTCGCCCAACAGGGGCTCCGTTAACGAGAGCCCACGAGTCGGCCATCGCCCGGAACTCGTGGGCATGGACAAGTGACTAAAACAAGCGTATCATGTCCTGCTGTGAGAATCGCCAGCACCATTAACGAAGGGAAGCCCAGACGCGGCCATTGCCCGGGTCTTGTGACCCCGGGCCGGCGGCTGGGGAAAAAACTGGGTTCCCAGTAATAAAAAGCCCCCTTGGACGGAAGGGCCGACCACCACCCATCTCTTACCAGCCCTGACCTAATGCTAACAAGGTGCGCCAGGTACTCCGCCTCGGGTCAGGGCCAACGCCAGCAGGAAGACCGGCAGGGCCGGCTCCAGCCAAGGGAGGCCCTCAACATAGGCTCAACCTGGAGCACGGACCAAGGCCTGAGAACACCGGTCGAGACCCAGGACGGTACCAGAGACCTGGAAGATGGGCGTCGTAAACAAAACGCCTGCATGATTCGGGAACTAGGCTCTCGATGCAGTATAATTCAAATAAAATTATTAAGTTTGCAATTGGCAAGCATTTACCAAATACTTGCATTTCCTTTACCATAGGCAAAACAACAAATGAGCCATGTTCTGGCCCTCAAATTGCAAACTCCACCACTACAATACTAGCCAAATATTGTCACTATAAACCCATTCTCATATAAATAGAGCGCCATGACGAATACCGCAGATACACTGCTAATGTTAGTGCCATCAGTAATAGGAAACCTACATACATATTAGGTCACCTCAATCATGTGTATCACTATTTCATGTGAGCTACCCCACATAAGCCAGATAAATGACTCTCAAGGAATCTATTGTCCATTAAGACTTAATTGACCCCCCGCAAAACATCCTGAAGACCGTGGGGAGAAGGAGCCATTGAGACGGGAGGAGACGGCCTCGCGTCCCCCCCGCCAGCTTATATCTGCAACGACCATGGGACTGTCGGGAACCCAACCCCGACCGACCGTCCCTGGAGGGGCGGAAGAAAAACCCCCCAAATATCCTGCATCTGGAACATTTGTAGGGACCGGATGGAGAAACGACAACCGGCACTAGGACCACCAAGCTGATGAGGAGGCCGGGAACCTGCCAAGACTCCGCCGGAGCCAACAGCCTCATGCGTAGGCGACGGAAGGCATCTGAACCACCCGAAGGAATCACTCGTGACTTCAGCTCGATGATGAGGGACCTAGCGACCTGACCCAACTGAGTATCTCTGCAAGGAGCAGACGAAGTACGACCTCTGAAAAGAGAATATCCGGACTCCTCGAGATCGTGGGGACCTGGCACCACCGACACCTGCCGAAAGGGGTCCCTGGAGAAGGACTTCAGGCCAAATGAGAAGGCCTCGGCACTGAACTGACCGCAACCCAACCTGGGAACCGAGAGACTGCCAACAGCCTAGGCGAACGGGGGCGTGGGGATGAATGGAAGACTCCATGCTGAAACAAGGGACATCTAGAACGGCAAAAAACCGAGATACAATATCAGCCGGGGAGCCTCGTACGCAAGGGAACCAACGACACCGGATCAGGTTTAGTTACACAGCAACGGGGCTGAGGAAGAAGAAAACCCCGACTGTGTCCACGGAAAATTCAGTCCTCCCCCGGAAAACGAGGTATAGAACGTTGGGATACCAAGTTGGCTAACCACCCTATCAAAGCCAAACTGTCTTAAATGCAATGGCCAACCCGCCATCCGTGCACACGAGCATTCGACTGAGAAAGGGGAATCGAACTGATGAGTAACCGCCTTAACGAGGCTGTCCCTATGATACAACTCCTTGTCCACAACATAAACAACGCCGATCGCGTGGCTTAAAACCAACAATGGCCCACTGGCCATCGCAACGGATCCCGGCGCATAACCCAGACCCACAGGCAACGTTATGCCCTGAGATCGGGCTCAAACCGGGCCGGATCCACACAGGCCTAGGGGAGATAGTAGTAGACAACAAACAAGCCATAAGACAAGAGTCGTGGCGACCCTGCCAGGACGCAACCTAAAGCCCTGGCGATCTCGTCCGAACACGAATCTGGACCCGCCTGGTCCGCAAACAGATGCCTCATCCTGCAGCCTCGCGACCCTCACTCGACGAGGGAAGCGAAAACCTCCACAAAAAATATAACTGTCCGGCGCCCCACCTAGACGCCCGAAGGTAAAAACCAAAGGGAAGTCGGTGGGGGGGGGGGGGGCACCGGCTCCCCCCCCCCACCCCACGGAACAGGAGCAAGGACAGCGATAAGGGACCCGCCAGGGGTCGCGCGGGCACCCCGATAGGTCTACCGCGGACAGGGATCCCGGGGGAGCCAAAGGAACCAACGGAACCAAAGGAACCCGCCCCGCGCAGCAAAGGGCAGCGGAAAAGGGGACCCGCTAGAGGTCGCGCGGGCACCCCGATAGGTCTACCGCGGGCAGAGATCCCGGGGGAATCAAGGGACCAAGGAACCAAAGGAACCTACCCCGCGCAGGTGACTAAACACCCCGTGGCAAGTGACGCGCATCAACCCGTGCGTCAAAGGACATGCGGTCAAGACGACTATATCGAGAGAATTTTAATACAGCTCACAGCATGACCTACGTCTAGACGGGGCTCAAACCATACTCCCGGCCGCTCCTCAAGAATCAAATAGCATTCACTGAGAGCGACAGGAACTTATCCATATGCGTAACCAAAATTTAAATACAAGCCATAACATGGCTCCTTTCTTAATTAATTTACCGTGGCAATTATCAAAAATTACGCTAGCGTCTAATAGCCCGGGGCGACACCCTGGCTAGCGCATGGATCGATCCCAACTACCTAAAGTAACGGGATCTCCTGGAAGCCACATCATAAAATCTATTCCCTCATACATTGTCGCACTGTCATGAGCAACGAGTATGGGACAAACTTCAAATTTAACTCTAAATATATACACACCAAAGAACCATATCACATAATGGTGACCCCAACGTGATGCGAACACGCAGTCTTCTGACCTGGAGTCAGAGGCGTTACCGCTGCGCCACGGCACCCCGAAATGTACATCACATCCCCCTGTACCACAGCACCAGGGGGAGCGCCGACAGAACGGACGAAAACAGCCGCAAGACTAAGAGTACTTACCCACGGCCTGGTGGGAACTGGCCTACCGAGACCAGGTATCCGGGAATAAGCAGTAGCCCGTCCATCCTGGGTAGATATAACCAGCGTGGTATGGTCGTAAGCTGGACGACGCCCAGTAGGCTCCTGGATGCACTGCTGACCCACGTGCGTCAAAGGCCTCGGAACGAGCTGGCTACTCCTGCTTGTGAGAGGACTTATTGGTAAAGGTGAGAAGTGGCCCGGGGAATAACATCTTTTACCGTGGCGAACCCCAGCTAGCTTTAATATAGCTTAATTATCTAAAGCTGGGGTTAGTCGGCCTTACCGTACCGCCTGCGACTTACAACCGGGGATAGCACCTAGGCTGGCGCAACGGTCCCGGGCCCTGCAGTGATAGGGGGACCGTCTTCAGGATCACCCTACAAACCTTAAGCCAAGGGATCACCTGGGAGCCACAACATTGCCTCGCCCAACCGTGAGGCGCGAAAGGTAAAACGGGAGTGAAAATCCATTCCCCCTGGTCCCAACTCAACTCGAACCGGGGGAAGAAACCCGGCCTCAATCGCCCTGACTCGCGATCCTCGCTACCCGAGGCCAACGAGAGGGCAGCACAAGACCTAGCTTAGATACCACACACAACAAACTCACCTGGGTGTTACATACATTGTCACCCCCCCCATCTCGGGGGGGGGGGGGGGGGGGGGGGTGCGGAGCGCTGCTGCAAAGGCCCCCTCCGAGGGGGCCGCGCTATAAATAACACGAAAAAACGGCCGAAGCGCTGATTAGATTTCCACCACCGTGGTACTCAACTCGGTCACATTCCTATCGGTTTCTAACAATTCTATCAACTACTGACAACAATCCCAATTGTGTAAACTGACCCCGAGGCCCAGTGCTACCACCGAGAGAGGGGCTAGTAATAAGGAAGTGACAACAATAATACAAATCTAGACGATGCAGGTTTGAGACCTGAAATATCATACCGCTTGTCAGCCTGATAAGCGGTTTACTCTAATCGAAGGAATCACGTCATGGGACTTACCCCATGTCCAGAGGGGACTGGCCTCCCTCGGTCAGGAATCCCGGGAGAAGAAGTCACTCGTCCATGCTGGGTGCGACGTTTCGAGTGCACCGGGCGCGGTGTCCCGCGCCCGTCAAAAGCTATGGAAAGAGCGGACTTACCCGGCTTGCGAGAGGACTTACGTGTGCGGTGAGAAATGGCCCGAGTCTTGAACTGCTCACCGTGGCCAAAGCCGGACATCATAGGCGAATTACAACCGGGGACGGCACCCCGGCTGACGCCACGATCCCCGGGCCCTACGATGATAGGGGGACCGTCTTCAGGGGACCCTACTAACCTCTAGCCATAGGATACCCCTGGGTGCCACAGCTACTGCTTCGCCCATCCGTGAGGCGCGAATTAGTAGCACGGGATTCTAAATTTGGTTCCCCCGGAACCGACATTGAACGCCCCGGGGGAAGGGAACCCGGCCTCAAACTCCCCGTCTCGTGACCCTCGCCGGACGAGGCCGACAAGACGTCCACCCAACCATCATCCGATGTCATACCTAGATGCACAAAGGAACAAGGTAAGAAAAAAAACCAAAGGAAAAAAGGGAGGTTAGCATCCCCCCATAAGCACTCAATTATTATTTTTTTTTTTTTTAACAAAAAATAATTTTTTTTTTTTTTTTTTTTTTTTTGTCCCTTCGAGGGCACCCCCGCACTTTTTTTTTTTTTTTTTTAAAGTGTGGGGGAGGGGGGGGTGGGAGGGGGGGGGGGGAAGGGGGTGGAGGGGCCAAGAACCCCGACACCACCTCTCCCCAACACATGTTTCAACCCATGGTGACCCCGACGAGGCACCACCCCCCCTCAACAAAACAAAGGCCAACAAAGGACAAGCCACGACCCCGAGGTCGAGCCAACACACACCACAACAAGGTTATAAAAACAAAATGGCGGGCATGCAAGAATACGAACATGACATCAAAAATTTAAAAAAAATAAAAAACTTTCAACATCATTCATGAATCGAGCACAACGTCTCCGAAATGATTGACGGCCATGGAAAGAGAGGAAGCAACATTATACACGAGCCACGACGCAAGACCCCCCGAACGAGGGGGCCGAGCAAGCCCAAATAAAAATCAATCTTATACATGACCCGAGGTATAAAACCCCGAGAAAAAATTTAACTGAGAGTGAAAACTCGGACCGAATCTCGCCCGTAACTACGGGGGAACACTCCCACCGCGAGCCGTCCGAAAATTCACGCATGCGTCATTTTCTTAACCACCAACGGAGCGCCAGAAAAACCTAACAGAAAGCTCCGAAAATGGTCTCAAAATCGCTTCTGACAAGGTCCAAGGACTTACAAATCAAATAGGGTTATTGCGCTACACTGATAGATAGAAAAGGAACAGTCTTACTTTAGATTGTAGACTGCTACGAAAATTCTTAGAATCAAATGTAAGAGCGCGATTTTCAGCGTGACTGTCTCTAAGGCGTCGCAAAAGAAAGAGGACAATGATGGCCCAGCGCCGGGTATATATAGGTGGTGTAGTCTCGGTCCAAGGCAGTTTCTTTTTAGGGTGGTTTTTAGCGAGTTGTTTTCTGTGCATCCAAATGGATATACAAATGTTGAAGGGGGTTGGTTAGGGATCTCGATATGGATTACTAAGGTTTGAGTAACCCTTTAACTACCAGCCAGCACACTGGTTATTGCAAACACACCATTATACCAAGCTGAACTGTGCATGCAGTGGCTTAATACAAGCATATTTTCAAAGCAAAACACACTAGCCATTTTTAGTTTGTGCTTTCATAAGCAGCCATTATATTTATGATATGATGTGTGTTGTTACTTTTCATTTGTGTATCTGTTAGTAAGTACTTTTCATATGTTTGTATGCATTGTATCAAATTTGATTTTGCATTAGTGTGTGGTGTGCTGAGACCATTCAATATATAATAATTTTGCCTGTATGAATGTGTGAAAACTAGTGGATATTTGCTATGTACATATGGCTCATCTTCCTCCTTTTTTACCCTGCCTCCATCGAACATGCCCAAACCATCTGAGTCTTGCCTCTTTTGCCTTGTTGCTAAACGGTCCTCCATTTGAGCATTAGCATTGATGATGTCCTGTGCAACCTCTTCTATTACATAACCCTCCGCTCTTTTCTGTAAGTCTGTAAACCCATGTTAAATCTGCCTGTTTTCCATTTCCTGACAACTCCATCCCAAGTATCTTTCTCCCTACATATCCTGTCTCCCTCCATCAAACATGCCCAAACCATCCCAGTCTTGCCTCTCTTGCCTTGTTGCTGGACCATCCTACACTTGAGCATTATTAGCACGGATGATGCCCTGTGCAACCTCATCTGTTACATAACCCTTCTCCCCATTTCCCTTCCTCAACAAGTCCACAAACCCCCTATTTGGTCTGCCTCTTTTCTGTCTACCTAACATCCCTCGTATGTCTCCCCCTTTTCCCCTTCCTCCCTCCATCAAACATACCCTAACCATCTTAGTCTTACCACTTTTGCTTCGTTGCTGGACCATCCTCCATTTGAGCATTATTAGCACCGATGATGCCCTGTGCAACCTCATCTGTTACATAACCCTTCTCCACGTTTCCCTACCTCAACAAGTCCATAACCCCCCTATTTGGTCTGCCTCTTTTCCTTCAATCTAACAACTACATCCCTAGTATCTTTTCTCCTATTTACCCAGCCTCCCTCCATCAAACATGCCCAGACCATCTGTCTGTTTCCTCCCACCTTGTGCATATTATGCATATGCATATTATGTTATCCCACCTAGCCCATCCTACAGTTGAGCATTATTAGCACGGATGATGCCCTGTGCACCCTCATTTGTTACATAACCCTCTCTCCGTTTCCCTACCTCACCAAGTCCATAACCCCCCCCCCTGTTTTGGTCTGCCTCTTTTCTTACAACATAACAACTCTATCCCTAGTATCCCTCCTTTAGACATGCTCCAACTATCTCAGTCTTGCCTCTTTCGCCTTGTTGCTGGACCGTCTTACAGTTGAGCATTAGCATTGATGATGCCCTGTGCACCTTCTTCTGTTATATAACCCTCTCCCCCTTTTCCTCCCTCACCAAGTCCATATACCTGCTGTTTGGTCTGCCCCTTTCCCTTCTATCCGACAACTCACTCCCTAGTATCTTTCTTCCTTTATCCCCTGCCGCCCTCCTTTAAACATGCCAAGACCATCTCAGTCTGTCTCCTCCCACCTTGTAGCTAAACCGTCCTACATTTTAGCATTAGCACGGATGATGGTCTGTGCAACCTCTTCTATTACATAACCACCAGCCCTCATCAAGTCCATAAACCCCCTGCTTGGTCTTCCCCTTTCCCTTCTACCTGACAACTCCATCCCAAGTATCGGTATAAACTGTCTTACATTTTGAGCATTAGTATCTCTTCTGTTAGATAACCTTCCTCCCCGTTTCCCTACCTCAACAAGTCCATAAACCTCCTGTTTTGGTCTTCCCCTTTCCCTTCTACCTGACAACTCCATCCCAAGTATCTGTATAAACTGTCTTACATTTTGAGCATTAGTATCTCTCATGTTACATAACTTTCCTCCCCGTTTCCCTACCTCAACAAGTCCATAAACCTCCTGTTTTGGTCTTCCCCTTTCCCTTCTTCTTGACAACTTCATCCCTAGTATTTTTCTCCCCTCCTGCCTCCCTCCATCCACCATGCTGAACCATCTCAGTCTTGCCTCTTTTGCCTTGTTGCTAAACGGTCCTCCATTTGAGCATTAGCATTGATGGTGTCCTGTGCAACCTCTTCTATTACATAACCCTCCCCTCTTTTCTGTAAGTCCGTAAACCCCTGTTAAATCTGCCTGTTTTCCATTTCCTGACAACTCCATCCCAAGTATCTCTTTCCCTTTATCCCCTGCCTCCCTCCATCAAACATGCCCTAGCCATTTAAATCTTGATTCTTTCGCCTTGCTAGACCGTCCTACAGTTGAGCATTAGCATGGAAGATTAAGTACAGACTCATTCATCAGGATAGATCTCTCTACTAACCCGTTCTCTACTAGACTTTGCAATCCCCATAGAGTTAATACAGGGCCCACCCGGTTCCCGTAGCCTGGCAATGGGTTAACCTGTCCCCTACTGGACTATGCAATCCCCATATAGTTAATACAGGACCAACCAGGTTCCAGTAGTCTGGCAGTAGGTTACCCGAGGTTAAAATAAATCTTGATTATATCTTCAGTTGTGTCGTAAATGCACATGAACTTAAATAATACATAATTTTATGTAAAAATGGTAGAATGATGAGACAGTTTGCTGTGAAACCTAACGAATAATAATGACTTATATAATGTTTTACTGACAAGTTAATGCTGTGTTGATGATACATAGTGCTTTTAACACCCATTAGTGTAAGTCCCAGACTAAACCCAATTAAACCATACTTATCCACGGTCTTAATCTCAAGTTTTTAAGACCACCCCCCTACAGCTAACATTTTAAAAGTACATACAATTACTAGCGATCGGTTTCCATTTCACTGGAATGTCAAGAGAGACCATTTGTATGGATGTCTTAAGCAGAGGGATTTAACGAGGAGAAACAATTAGCCTATCTCCAGTAGCGCATGACAACCATCAATGGGCTAGTCAAATGCCACAGGTGGTTTAATTAACCAGTTAGTGGCGATTTCTGTCTTTTTAGCCCGGACTCAACGTACTAATGAAAATTCAGGCCATTTTGTTCTTTAAATGAGTTTTATCATCTATGCATTATCTAATGGAGATATCAACCTGTTGGATTTTTTGATTGAATATTACATGTTCATAAATGACACCATATGGAAAACAAGTATGATATGATGTAACCCTAAATACCAGTAATTTTGAGAGATATATTACACTGAAAAACATAATATAATATATGCAATATGTTTGTTGATTTTCCCTTTAAAATTAAACAATTTAAAGCACTGACCACATTATAACTCATCTAGTTGAAGTACCAGTAACTTTGAATACCCTTCAATATAGATTTCACCCTCAAATTACAAAATGTCCATCATTTATTACATTCATATTCAAACTAAAAAGACCATATCGGTAAAACCCCCTTTTCACTTCAAGATGCATTAAATATGTAGTGGATTCAATTATTACTTATCAGTCTGACTACCAGTAATTGTGCAATTGTGCGATCCTTAACCTGACCCCTAAATGAAAAAAAAAATTGTTTAAATCATGAATGACAATTTTAACAAACTTATGACTAGATTTCTCTTTAGGTGCAACATATGATGTCTTGTACAATACAGTAAAACCTGTCTTAACGGTGACCTGTCTATAGCAGCCAACCTGCCTACAGTGGCCACCATAAGTGTTCCTAAGCAGAGAAAAACAATGTTATGGAACCTATCTATAGAGGTCACCTGTCTACAGAAGGCACTTTTCTTGTCCCCCCTATAGGTGGTCACTATACACAGGTTTGACAAACATATTGTGGTTAAATTTAAAAAAAATTAAAACAAACATTAATTTTAGTACACTAAAAATATGGATTTCAGCCTCAAACTGACCCCCTTGCCTCTTGACAAACTCTTCATCACTCCGGCCACTTGAGATGACCGGTCCGATCCATATTAACCACAAACTACACGCTGTTCACATGCTGTCCACATGACGGTCAGTTGTCCCCTATCGGCCACCGGTCAATATCACTCTGAGTGAGCCGAATGGCTAATTCAACTGGACAATATGCATCATCACATCCTGGTCAAGATAAGAACAAATTTACTAATATTTTTCCATTAAAACAAATCTTCATAGAAGCTAGCTAGTACATGGGGACTGGTCAGTTACAGGTCACTACATGGTCACTATACTATGTCCAGTTGACAGTTGTTCACTACTGTTCAGTGGTCGGTCACTCACAGGGATTAGAAGGATGAATTCAACTAGACAGCGACTTCCAAATTAAGAGTCGGGTTTTCCCTAAAGATGTAAAGCCCCTTGTTCGTTTAACTTTCATAATGTTGTGGATCTGTGTTAACAATGACAAATCTGGGTTTTTCCAGGGATATAAAGCCCTTAGTTAATTCAATCAAGATTGTTTAAGGTAAAACTGCACACATTCTATATAGCCTGTTCTAGTCTGTTCTTAATATGATACATATGTATAAACAAAAATAATAAAAATAGATCTAAAGCCCCTTTATTTTATGTTTAGGAAAAAATGCACAATTTTCTTTAAAAAGTATATTTGTAAATGATATTACTGCAAAGCAAGATTCATCACCAGGCATATTATGCCCATACATCATGCACTCCTATACACACGGCAAACATACAACTGACCAATAGGAAGTGGTCATTCTACCATTCAACCTATTTTTTGGGTGGACAAATATTTGTATAAACTTGACCCGGAGATGACTAATGAAAACCTGAAAACAAGAAAAAATGTGACCAAATAATATTTTCAAACAAAAGAACAGCAGTATTGAGGTAGTGAGACCAATCCACATACATACCGAGTTGAAAAAAAGAGAAAAGAATGTATAATTATACTAAAACAAGGAAGCTAAAAATAGCAAGGTGAAAATAATAAGTATTATGACAAATTTAAAAGAATAAATTGCCAATATGCATAACTTCACAGCAATTAGCCACCGGTCACCTCAAAAAGTGACCTCTACATGACATTGTGCCTGATGGCCGGACAATGCAGAATGCTAATACCCACAATTATCGCTTGACCACTCTTGTGGAAAATACAATTCGCATCATTTTTCCTGGGCCATATTTCACTGTTCAGGCTTGAATGCATCCGAATAACACTGAATCATGCAATATATGCTTTAAAAATAGATTTCCTCTTTTGTGGGATTCGTTGATTTATTGTTTTTTTATTTTTACATTTTTGGAGGCAATTCTGGGTATAAATCATCTTGAAAATGATGTATTTCCACTATTCCACCATTATGTGAGGAACAGATCAAATAGTTTAGCCCCTTGAAAAGCAAATTTTCTTTTATTTGCTCAAAATAGGTGGAAAAATTGACCCCTCTAATAGCCATTTTCATCTTTCTATTCATCGTAATTAGAGAAAATTCTGGCAGATCTTTATCTAAAATAATCTGAAATCTAGGCACGAAACCTGGAGAAAAAGATAAGTGACTCGGAATACCTGGATGATTCTGACCCCTTTGATAATTATTTTTTCTAGCATCTTGAAATACAGACACGAAACCTGGAGAAAACAGATTACAGTAGTTACTTGAAATGGGTGGATAATACTGACCCCTTTGGAAATTATTTTTCTAGAATTATTTGCAGGAAATGGGTCAAAAGTTCTGGCCCGTTCTATTCCTCCTGGGGAAAAAAGTCATTTGTGGATTTTACTCTCGAGAGGAGGGATCGGTTGATGGAAAAGAATTCAGTGACATGTGCAAACGTTCAGTCTACGACCAGTTTAGTCCAGTTACAAGGGTCAAGTATGGCTAGACTGAATGGCAAGAAAACTCTGCTTTTTGCTAATAATTTTTTCTCGGATTATTTGCATGATATGGGTCAACAGTTCTGAACTTGCTATCCCCGCAGGGAATCAATCATTTGTGGATTTTTTTTCCTGAGAGTCCCTCAAATTTATGGAATTATGAGATGTACACAATGTCCATAGGGTCAAGTACTGCCAGAAGAATGGTCAGACATTCTGGCCACATAGGAAAGAATTCTTTACTCTTTTGTTTGCACTATATGGGTCAGCAGTTCTAACCCTTTGATTACCCCTGGGAGTGGGAGGGGGTCAAGGTGGTCAGTTGATGGAATTTATGACTATATACATATATCTCCAGCATAGTTCATGGGTCAAGACCATTGTAGCCTTTTGTCAAGGCCCCCGCGCGAACACCCAACCGACCGCGAAGCGCGAGACGTACATACCCGAGCGCAGCGAGGGCCTTTTTCTTTTTGCATATTTGTTGTTGTTTATTTTTCATGTAAACCTTATATTAGACCGGTATTCATCTACCACGCCATGGTAGATGCGTGTAGCGTCCTTTATAGTCGTTCTGCGCAATACCGGTACCGGTATGCAAATTCGTATATGAATATGCATACAAACGCGACCTTACGTGTCGTGCTCCGCAACTGTGTGTATTAGGCCAGTATGCGATAATGATGGCGAATCCAACGATCTTGAGTGAAAATTGTCTTGACAAGAGTATAGAATACGCAGCTTAGAAATTACAAATTACGAAGTTCAGAGAATTGCAAGTTGCAGCGTTAAGGCGGTAATTGAAGGAGCAGGATGAATTTGTCAGTCTTTGTGGCAAAAGTGCAATTTTTCAGGCAATAGTATGCACCTGCATGTCTGTGTATCGACCATAATCGTTGCACCGCTTCAGCAGCAACGCCAACGAGCGGAACTGTCATTGACGCAACGCCCGCAGCTCGGTCCGCATGCATCGTCCAGTGCTTGCCCTGGACCTAGGATACTTGCATATTTTAGTATACACTGTTTCAGTTCGTACTCCCCGAGTTGAAGACCGTTTTCTTTCTTGCTCAAGCAGTTCAACTCTCGCTTTACATATGCCGCATATTTTGTGTGTAGATATATTATATCGAAGTCGATGATGGTTTCACTTTTAGTAATTGTGTTCAGTTTGGTCGCTGTTTGTGGATCACTGAACTCTTGTATACTTTCGGAACAAAACTAGATCTCTACCACAAACACAACATATGCGAACAGTTGGTTTCTAACTCTTAGCCTCATATGTCTTTCTTCATTTCTTACTAATTTTGTTTTTGTCTCCTCCATTTTCCCTCATAGTCATAATATTGACACTGATTCGCTTGACAAAAGCCATGATATCGCACTTCATGTACCAATATAAACGACACATTACCTCCGTTAGGTCTGTGGCTGTTGACCTATTTGTATACACTACAATGCATTCCTTCTCTTCGATCCAAGTTCCAGAAAAAACACGTTCTCTGTTTTGATTTATGATATCAGCTGTTCACTTGCCCTGGTCTCTTTTTTAGACACTCTACATCACAATAATGAAACTACACGCCATAGTGTACACAGTAAATGGGTTCACAATAACTTGCAGCTCAATTTAAGGTCTCCGCCAAAGACTACGCTAGCGAAGCGAAATAGTATGGACGCATTCATTTTTAATTTAGGGTATATTGTTATTCTGAAGTGATATTTTTTCTTCAAAATATGGACAATGTGATCAAGTAGAAATTGTATACACAAATTAACATATTTACTTACAAGCAAATTACTAAATTATTGGTACCTATCTTGTTTGTGCCTATTTTTTTTGCTAATATTGACGTTTGCTAGAAAATGAACCCCTTTATTCATGATGGAATACACTACCGGTCTTGCTAACCGTATCTTGCGATCTGATTGGTTAGTCATCTCATCTCTTGAATTAGTCATATCGTTCGCTCGGCTCATTAATACATTACCGCGTGCAAAGGAGTAAAGGTGCTATATGGCAACTAGCCAATCTACAGTAGTTGTTATTGTACAAGCGGGATCACAGCTCGTAATGTATGATCGATCTCCCAGCCATATAGAGCCTTGATTAAAGGCTAAGACCATTGAGACTCAATGGTCAGTTTGGCTCTACTTAGCTAGAAGGACCCCCCTCTACTCTGTGGGTCATTTTCTCTGGGTGCTGGGAGTGAGATGATTCAATTAATGTGATTGATGAAAAAAATAACCATATGTCAAGTACAGTGTTTGAAAGGTCCAAAGGTCAAGAATTAAGCAATTTAACTCATTACGCAAGTGGAAACAAAAGGGAAAAAGTGAGGCAGACCTTCTTATTGTTAATCTTTAAATGAAAAAGTGCAAATAAAATAGGATTTCTCAGGAATTCGAACCAAAGAACAGTTAAGAATCAAAACTTTGGGGCAGTTAATTTATGGAGTTCAGAGACTGTGCCAATTCCGTTCACATTGTCATTGAGTACAAGGGTCAAATAATTATGGTCAGGCCACATGGTCAGTTTGGCCAGACAGACCCCCCTCTAATATGTGGGTCACTTTCTTCTGAGACCACAATTAAATTTGTAGTAAAGTTGACAGAGAAAGAGAACCATGTATTGCGTTTTAAATTAGCCCATCAAAGTTCGAATCGGTCAAGAATTAAGCAATGTAGCTATTAACACAAGTACAAACAAAATATACACAAGAAATAAGCAATTTAGTTAATTATAATGCAAGTGCAGAGAAAAAATGCACATGCCAGGCAGACCTTCTAATTGTTGAAAGTTTTGTAAGGAGTGAAATCTCTGGGTGGTCAGTTTATGGAATCCAGTTACATGCATCCAGTATAGTTCATGGGTCAAGTATTGGTCGACCTACTCACTGGTCAGTTTGGCCAGACAAACCCCCTCTATTTTGTGGGTCAAATTAGCAAGGGGTGGCAAAACAGCAGCATAAAGAAAACAGCTCAATTATTTCAACTTTGACAAGTAATCTTACCTCTAAAATTTGTTGTTGCTTTTAAGTTTTTATTTTAATACATGTAATAATAAAAATAAATAATAAATATAATGGTGGCTACTTAATATATAACGCATGTTTAAGTATAAACGTGGATAGAAAAAATATGTGGCGTACATGCTTCTCAAACAATGCAGAATTCAAAGCTGAATCAACATTTTTAGAGAAAAGTGTGTTTATATCTAATCTAGATGCCCTAATAACATTGAATAGATGACTCATTACTCTCATAAAATGATGTGATCCAAATCATTTATCTGCATCTCTATCATTTTGGGACATTGCTCATTGCACATACTATTCTTGTCTCAAAGCTCAGCCACGGTTGCATATCCCCCACTTGCATACATTTCGCCAAAATAATCACTTGCTTCTAAATGTGAGAGTTATGACTAGTTCTCCAAAATATAGCCTTAATTTGTGTTGGTCTTATAATATTGATAGACTCAGGAATAATTAGTTTTGAAACAGCAATTTCCCTATCATGCCACCTTTTACCAGACAATAATTGTTTCTCTTATGGGAAATATTTGTTATCAAATATAAAAGAGTGAAAAGCTGGGTTTCTACGAAACTATATCCACGATTATCTGCAAAGTACAAAAAGTGACTTAGCGCCCTCCTCTTTCTCAACCGATGAATTGCAGGAAAACCATCATCGAGCTATAAAAGCCCCTTAGCCAGGCAAGGCAGACGAGGAAACAGGAATTTGGAGCTAATTTCTTAAACAGGTCAATCGCTCTTCCTGGATATTCAGGTCAGGGAGAATGTATCACTAAAGGATTACGCATTTATTCAATTTAGCACAAAAATGCTAATAAAGTAAGATCTACTGATATTACTAACCCAAATAGAAAACCTAATTTCCAACCAAACCCAGAGTAGGGATTATTAATAGGATTGCACATGATCTGTTCAGTTAAATAGCAAAAAAAAAAAAGAAGAGATAATAAAATAACATCTACTGATATTACTAACCCAAATTGAAAACCTACTTTTCACCTAAACACCGAGTATGGATCATTAAAAGGATTGCACATTTGCTTCATTTAACAATTGCTTTATTTGCTAAAAAGTATCAATTGGTATTACTGACCCAAATTCAAAACCTAATTTACATCCAACCACTGAGTAGGGATCATGCAGGGGTAACACATAAAGTTTGTTCCATTTGTTAACAAGAACAATTTAAAATTTGCATTAACAAAGTAGCATTCAATGATTTTACATAATGTACCCAAATTCACATCCTAAATCAAACCCTAATTTAAACCCAAACCCTGACCCCAGAAAACTTGGCTTAACGCTTTAACACAAGAAGCATTCTGGGTTAAAGGAGAAACCATATTTGCCAGAGCAAGCAATTTAAAACCTCAACAACCATTTAGTTTTCAGTAAGCAGTAAATACTTTGCTGCTACCCCATTCAGTCTGATCCAAAAAAATGTTAAAGGTTTGGTCTGTGGAAAATGTATATATTATACATATAATTGGCTAACAGAAATATAACAACACCCCATAATAAGATCCTCCATTACAATTTTTAAAACTACTAATCATAGGAGCAATATAGCTTCAGTATTTTGTTGAAGTTTTGAAATCCAATGAAGTTCTAAAAATGCATCATGTAGGATATTTGGTAAATGCATGAAGCTGCACACTATTTACACATGACAGTTCTTTTAACTGCAGATTTGCACAATCAATCATCATAATTAAACTTACTGTAAACCTCTTTTCAAAAGAGCCAAGTCCATAGGGGCCCTAGTAAATAAGTAAAATCTGCACTTTTAAATATTAACGACGGTTACGGAATCAAATTAATCATAATGCTGATATAATCAAAGTTGTAAAATGGAATTCTCCTTCCCCCCTTTTTTTTTCTTTTTTTTTGGGGGGGGGGGGGGGGGTTAAACTGGACAACTTCAAAGATGAGATCAATGCAAATTATTCACAATTAAAATCAGAATCGAATTGATGAATGGAGATTTCTTTTGTTAGGTGAAAATGGCAATTTGCGGAGAAAAGAATAGCTCCTAAACCCTGCAAGAGGCTATCTAGCCTAGACATGAACAACTCTCGTTAATGGATGCCCTTTAATGGTCAAAAGTCAGGCTGACCAAATGGAGAAACCGAGAAGAAAAATAAATGTCAAATTACATCTGGGTCAAATGTCAGGACAGATGACCTAACGAAACCAGTCTCCTCTTGACCGTAAGATAAGTAAGAGAGAAAGAGAGGTGGAGGGGGAGGAGGGGGAATGGACATAAGAAAATGAGGGAGACATCACAAATAAGAAAAAGAGACACACTTACTAAGTGAAGAGAGAGAGGGAGAGAGATTAAGTGAGATGGAGAGGATGAGAGGAGAGGGGGGGGGGGGGGGGGGTGTAAGCGATAATGGGAGAACAGTAAGGAGACAAACCAAGTGAGAGGAGAGAAAAGATGTTACAGCGGGAAAGAGGAAAGAGGAAAGGGCGAAAGGTGGAACAAAATGGAGAGGTCAAGCTAGGGGAGAGAGAATTAAGCAAGTATGAAAAAGATGGGAGGAGAGAGGGAGATGAATAGAGTAGAGAAATATGGAAAAGGGAAGGGAGGTGGGAGAGGGGAGGGGGAAGAATATAGGGGGAGAGTGGACATGCACGCTTGACCCCAGAGAAAAATATTGAAAGAGGAAAAGCAAGAGAGAGGAAAAGCAAAATAGAGAAAGAAGTAGAGAGTGAAACTGGACAGTTGTCATTGTTATTCCACATAATAACACACACGCACACGTGCCCGGAGGCCGGAGCAAAAAAGGAAATGACCGCCGCAGTGGTCACTTTCGGAACGCACTCTGCATTGTTGATGAAATTGTAATGATGTTGTTAGGGGTGCGTTGCCGGCCGGCCGGCCGGCCTTATTGGGTGGCTAGCACTTTCAATTGCCCTGAAGGAAGAACTGGACAAAGGCTGTAGATGTATACAACAGCCGAAAGTAATGGCCGGAGTGGAATACAATGCCATTGACCATCTGTCACTGGACATTTGCTGTGATTTCCTAAGAAGCATCGGTCAAATTGATTGATTTTTGCCAATTTTCACTGTTGGTAGACAAAATATTTCTTGTGACATGGTAAAACAAAATTACATTAGGGGCACGAATTACTAAAATGAAAATTGTTCACGTAAAACTTAAATTAAATTTATGGGCAAAACAATTAAATCATTTGTGACTGACTTTTTTAGAAATATTGCCCATGTTCAAATTGTCACACAACTTTGACCGATGACTTGGGTCAATCTTCAAACTGGACCAAGTTGAAAAACAAAGCTTATCAACTATTTAAACCCTTTCTCACAGAGAATCTCAAAGAATCCACTGTAAGTTTATGATGAACTTTCATATTTGACTGACTTGAAGGAAAAAAAAGAACAGAGGAAAATTCCTCAATGATTAGTTGACCTGCTCTAAATATCACGCTAATATCTGATTTGTTTATACCATATTTATTTTCATACAAATATCAGTGTTGGCCTACCGCAGTTTGTTGACGTAAACTGATATGGACAATCACTGGGACACCCGGAAATAATTCAAAGACCGTTTTTAAAGGTGACGATTTTGAATTCCTAGAGAGAAATCCACACTTCTGACCCTTGTATTTACAAGTTTTCATATTGACCGACATCTTAGGACACCACACCCAATAAAGAAGAGAGTTGATCAAATTAGTGATGTCACATAAAAAGATAAAAAGATGTCAATGGTACTAAACAACTTGTCCTTTGATTACGGCTATTGTTAGTCAGTTGGATCTGGACAAACGTCTTCCTAGCAACCACTATATGACACAAGTCTAGCTTGCCTGACATTGTTTAGAACCTGTAACCATGGCAATGGCCACCTTGGCAGTTTTTGGCTACTTGGATCAATGGTAAATGAATAAATATCAAAACTTACATTTGTCCCAACACCAAATCAAAATCACCCTGAACGACCCCAAATTTGTGGATTTTGGTGTCAGCCTGGGGTTGGTTTGGCGGTGTGAAAGGGACCTTTAATTTACAATTATTATTTAAAGGGGTTTATAAGGAATCCATATCATCATGGCATAGCTTATGACAAAATTTGTACACCAAGTGACCAAAATGAAATCATCTCCAAACGGTAATAATGAGCAGCTTACTTTCAATAGACACACATACCATGGCCTCATCATCTGTTCATTTACCAATTGTTGTTATTGATACAGACTTGATTAAGAATTTAACTTGTTCTGAACTACATTTTGCAATACCAATAGAGTTAATACAGGACCCACCCAGGATACGGTAGGCAATGGGTTAACACCTTTGTGTTACTTGATAGGAGATGTTATGTACAATATCTAGTATACTGTTACACACTTAATACACACAGCTGTGGCTGAATTAATGAAGGGTGGACAAAGGATTTGGTAAATATTAGATAAACATGTAAATGTACAATTGACTTCCATTATTCAATTAGCAGTCATTTTCACAAAGTGCCAGGTCTACACCATATAAAAGTGAAGAACCTAATATCTTTGTTAGATGATGACATGTTAACAACTTGATATGATTGCATAGCTCTCTGAATTAGCCAGTTGACTATTAGAACCTGATGTACCATATAACAACTCTACAGGGAATCCATACCTTGTAGACTAGGTCTTCAGGACCTTTAATAGGGTTCAATTCTTCTGGATCACTAAAAGAAGATTTAACTTGTCTATCACTTTGGATTATCAAAAAGAAAGTTTAAGGTTTTCTAAAAATGACCTGTACAAGAATTTACTGCAGATCTTTTTAGATGAAATAGTGAGATCATTTGTCTATCATTTTAGAGCTCAATACTATTCAAATTTGATAGTCAAAAGTGACCACTTATTCTAAGCCCTTGCCTACTGGAACTGGTGAAATTATGAGGATTTCAAAATCTCAAAAGGAACAGGTTGAGGAGGATATTTTGTCATGGAATCGGAATTAAGATGACTTGTCCGTGCTTCTTTACGAGGTCAAAGAGAAACGTCCATATTGCAAACGGTGTCCGTTACAAACAATACTATCGTAATACAACCCATCAGCCAATCAAGCTGGCTAAAACTATTTCAGAAATCGCTATATTTGTGTGGTCAGCCCAAGCTAGTATTTGACAGCCAATTGTCCGGTAGATTAATTAAAGACCACTAGTTGGTAAAGAAAAAAAGGGATTCCTAATTCTATAACTGGGTTTTTGTGGTTATCTCCATGTAACACAAAACTGAGACTGGAAATCCAAATTGATGATGGGGAAATAGAGGCGATGATAAGGGTCAAATTGACATTCATTGGCGTAGGAGGCAGGTTTTGGAAATGGCCATATTTGGGCAAAAAGCACCTGAAATTGGGCAAAACCATGCCATATTTGGGCAAAACCATATCATATTCGGGCAAACCATGTCATATTCGAGCAAACTCATGTTACATTTGGGCAAAGTCATCCTATTTTCGGGCAAAACCATGTATTTTTTTACTAAGCCGTTAAAAACATATCATTATCAGGCATGAGGAAAGCGATCGAGGACCCCCTTTTTTTAATTTTTGCTTGTCAGGTGATAAGATTATCCATCCTCGATATAAAGTCAAAGATATATTTTGAAGTTACTTAAATCAATTAATTTGGTTTAAATTGAAGTTTCCTTTTTTGCACTTTTATTGACCTAAGATATTGATTTAGACAAGAAATTTGAAAAATCACTATGACGAAATGTAATCAGATAAGTAAAATCAAGATAGATCTTCATTACGAATATAACTATATATTTTGAAGTTGCTAAACTTGAATTTAATTTGGTTAATTAAAGTTTCCTTTCTTGTACATTTTCTGGCCCAACAATAATGTTTTCGACAAAAAGGTTTGTTACTTATATGACAATATATTCTGTAATAAAATCGGTCTAGTCCAGATTATTCACCTCGATTAAGTATGGGATTTCTTGCACTCAAAAGATTATATATCTACATTTTAAGGATGAAATCAAGATAAGATTAAGATTATATTCCAAGCCCACTAAGCACTTTGAAGATTAAGAGTATAGGCTATGAGGCTGGTGTGGAAGGGGGGGGGGGGGGGGGGAGGTTGTCTATTCGTGCTGTAGCCAGACAAACACACACACACATAATATGTAGACATATGCACAAAAACACTAACGAGTGAAAAAAATACATGGGGGCTCAATTGGGGGCGAATTTGCCCCCAAAATACTAAAAAGAGCCCCCGAAAATCATAAAAGAGCCCCCATAAATTTGCATAAAGTTTAATGCAAAACAAATTCTTAGAGTGTTATTTTCATGCAGACAAACTTGAAAAATAGCCCCCGAAAAAAAATAATAACTTTTTCCCCTGACACTAACATGGAAAACGTTACACAAGTACAGACTTACTAACAAAAATATAAATGTACAAATCTAGGCTAGGCTGTTAAAATCTGGAGTCCTGTGACCCCTTAAATTTGTTTATAAAGAAGAGTAAAAAAACAAAAATTTGTTTAAGAAAAAGGTCGGGCTAACCCAATTTGGCATAATCTCCTTTAGCATTAAGACTACTGACAACTGGGGTCACAATATGGGATCGTTTTTAAGGCTTCTCAAGTTTCAAAAAAAGTGAGATGCAGATGATTGGCTCCCTTGAAATAAGCTGTACATGGGATTGGGGTCATTTCCTTGCGAGATTAACCACAGTCAAGTCAGAAATTGGAGCCAAATGGAGCAAGAACAAATTATATTGAGGGTTTAAGAAAGGCTCTATAAAGATGGTAGGATAGCAGGCTAATTATAATGGGGTATGGTTGATAAGTCAGACATTATAATCAAATGGAACAAGAAAAATCATATGGAGGGTTTAAGAAAAGCCATAAAGATGAAGATAGTAGGTTGGTGGGTTAGATATGGCTCTTTAAATGGAGTATTGTTGATAGTCAAGAAGTCAGAAGTTATAACTAAATGGATCAAGACAAATTATATTGAGGGTTTAAGAAAGGCCCTAAAGATGAAGATAGTAATTTGACAAATCTGGTTTTACTTGACCAAGTGTGCCACAAGGCACTTAAGTTAATTTCTATCATTGCATAAGTGGACTAACTCTCTTCCAAAACAATGACCGATATATATAGGTAACTCTACATATTTGCAAATCATAATGAAGAAATAAGATAAGAAAAAAGAAACATAAATGAAGACCACAAAAAAAGATTTCAAAAGAATTGTGTCTCACTTAATAGTAATACTCCAATACAGGAAATGTACTGGGACCCTGGGGGTACTATCCATAACATTATCTTAAAGATTGCAAAATAGAAGGCCGTCTCGTTCTTATCTCCTAGAAAGCAAATATTCTTGGAGTGCTGCTTACATTAACACAATAAATACTTTTAGCATAGATGTAGAGTAAATGTAATCAATGGAATTTTGGACAATTAGTATGTAAGGGTTAAAATCTGTACTCCCATTGCTGTCTACATAAGGCGCCATGAATAATACAAATGTAGATAACAATAAGAGGCACCAGGAATGTACTTTACACCCTGTGCAATGTCACTGACCATCCAAACATAAGATGGAGAAGAAGAAGGACAGTGAGAAGGGGGAAAGAACAAGAGAAGAGAAGGAAGAAGAGCAGGAGGTGGAGGAAGAGGAGAAGGAGGAGGAAGAGTAAGTGGATAAGGAGGAGAAGGGAGAGAAGGAGGAAAAGGAGAAGGAGGATAAGGAGGAGGAGGAGGAGGAGGAGGAGGAGGAGGAGGAGGAGGAGCAGGAGCAGGAGGAGAAGGAGGAGAAGGGAGAGAAGGAGGAGAAGGGAGAAGGAGGAAAAGGAGAAGGAGAAGGAACATGATGAGGATGAGAAGGATAAGGAGGAGGAGGTGCAGTAGGAGGAGCAGGAGGAGGAGGAGGAGGAGGAGGAGGAGGAGGACCAGGAGGAGATGGAAGAACTTAAAGAGGAAGGGGGAGGAGGAGGAGGAGGAGGAAAAGGAGAAGAAAACAATGACAAGGAGTTTTAAAAGGGATCTGAGGCAGAAGAACATTAAGATAAAGGCCCCAGGGGTGCAGTATCCACCCCAGACAATGTCAGTGACCGTCTGGGAGTGGGAAACATCAGGAAACATCCCCGCCAATTAATAAAGGAGATTGGATCAATCATTATACTCTCTCCTCACAATTACGAAGATAGCTCTCGATAAAGTGAAGAGCAGTGAGAAAGGGGTGAGAAGGGTCAAATCTTGAAATCTTGCTCTAGAAGCCTTTTCTACGAGGGTGCAATGACCGGAATTATGTGCCACTTAATGTTATATTCTGGTACTTGATAACATCCAGTATGTTGGTTAAGTATGGGTGTAAAAATAAAGAGTTTTTGCCCGCTCCCATCGGGATTCTGATATCCCCATAGCCTACATTCATTTAGAACCTGGTTCCTGTAATAAAGCAATGTAGAATAAATAATCAAAATTACATTTATTTTCACCATTGAAATTCTATGAAAAATTGCAGAACTGTAACATTAATATTTTTTCCTTGCCAGTGATGAAAAAGGCATTTTGATACTTTACTCAAAGATTTTGTTGAACAATTGCAATTATGCATGGCTTTAACAACTTTGATACTTCACACAAAAGTGTTGTGTATTTACACTGTCATAACATCAAGTGGGCAAAATATGTTTTCGGCACACATCAGATTCTATGTTTTAAAATACAAGTGTAATTGAATTTGAATTACAAACTACAAGTGGCTGTAGCAGCGTTTGGGTGTCCTTCCCCTCACACCACATTCTCAAGGACGATGGCCCACATATTTGTGGTTTGGTAGTCCTACTACTAACCCCGTGTTCACACACAACAAATTTCATCCCTTAATCATCTCTATAGAATCATCACTAGCGATACGACGTTTCTTTAGTGATGATTAAATCAAACCTGGTCAACGTTCACACACACACAGAGCATATCGGACACCAGCTGTTTTCCAGGTGGCTTTCAGATGCATCGAACACCAGGTCTCCCTAGGGCCCCCCTAGGGCCCTGTGTGCGCGAACGTTCGAGTTAAGCCACGCCCAGTTAGTTACGAGTCGTATCGCTAGCCATGATTAAGCGAGAAATCCTTGTTCACACACAAATTCGGCCTGATTCTATAGTCAGCTCTCGTACGAAACGGGGATAAAACCAGGGTATCGCTAGTCATCTCTAGCGATACGTCGTTTCGTTAGTAAGCGTTCAGACACACGAATTTTTAATGGGAAGCTGATTCTATAGTCAGCTGCTGATTCTTTAGTCATGATTAAGGGCTGAAAATTTTGTGTGTGAACACGAGGTAAGTCCTACTAAGTTTATGAAGTGTACAAGAAGCAAGAGCTCGATTTTGTTAGTCCTATAGCTGCTTTCATTATTTGTTAATGATTTGTTATTAATGTAGATCGGTAAGATTTAGGAAAATCCTTAAATTGACATCGCATCGCAACGTCACATTTTAAAATCAGGTTTTGGCGTTCAAATTGGCAATTTCACAGCAAACCACTTGGTGTTTTTCTTAAGTTTTAATAACTAGATATTTTCCACCTGTTTTGGTATCATTTAAAAGGAAGAGAAAATATAGGAGTTGCCAATTTGTTAAAGGAAATAATTATCAATTCTGCCTTGAAATAGCTCTCGTCCTTGATGGGTTAATATCTTCAGAAGATAAGACCATTACTATATTGGGAACATTTATGGGAACATCTCAGGCTGAGGCAAACCTAAGTGCAGCCCACAAATATATTAACACATCAATAAATAAAACTGCAAAAACATATTAAAGGGATCTAGAAAACTTACTTAGAACTCTAGCGCTTCTCTCATTCTTTTGTATTCCTATTACCAATAGAAGCATGGGACAGGTTTCTTTTTTTTTCTTCCAATTTACGATTGAAGCGTTCAGATTTTAATTATCCACTGGAAAGTTCTGACTGTGTACAAAGTGAATTCAATTAGTAAGCGAATATCACTTTGCTTTCTTGCTCATTACTTGGCCATATAATACCATTTAATGCGAATTTTCGCACATTACTCAGTGGACATGTCGGTTCACAACAATTCACATTTTATCAACCATTCATCACTTTTTGCACATATCAACAAAGTTACTAGATCCCTTTAATGATGTAATGAGTATGACTAAAATAAGCAAACATGTTTACAAAAAACAAATTCACTAGATACTGACACACCCAGTCAAACATGTATTATTCACATAGATAATAATAATAATAATAGATCGTATTTGCATTTAAATGGAAAATTATGCAAAGAAGATGTACTGCAGTAATGATGCAAGAGCTTGTTTTGGGGATAATTCCTCTCAATTTAATGATTCCTCAAATTCCTTTAATTCCTCTGATCAAAGTTTGATCTCACAAGATGATCATTTCTGTGAAAGTAAGGATGGACACACCCAGCCAATCATGTATTATTCACATAGATCCATTACCAGTATATATGCATTTAAATGGAAAATTATGCAAAGAAGATGAAACACAGTCATGACGCAAGAAAACTTGCTTTGGCGATAATTACTCCTAAGGTTTGATCACAAGATGATAATTTCAGTGAAAGTTAGGTGTTTGTTCTGGCTTAGGTTTAGAATGAAGATTAGGATTAGGGTTACAATTATGAATGTGCATGAATGTGATTTTGATTGTGATTTTGATTACAATCATGATCAATATGATGATCAAGATTATGGTTATGATTATGATAAGGGTAAGGACTTGGACATAGTGATAGGATTTCAAGTAGGGTTAGAAATCTTTATTGGTTTAGTTTCGAAAAACCAATATTACTGGATCAATTGTCACTGAAGCACAAGTCATGGGTCCCGTTGCAGAAAGAGATACAATCGCTTGTAAGTTACAATTGATTGTAAGTCAGAAACTTTGCACGTTTCAATCAATCAGATTCGCGCATTAAGAACACATGATCTGACTAACAATTAATTGTAACTTACAATCGATTGTATCTCTTTCTGCAACGGGGCCATAGATTCCTAGCAGTAAGTAATAGGCATTCACGCTACAATTAGTCGCACTTCATTACATACAGGATTAATTATCTATCCCCAGCCCTTCCATTGATGCCCCCAATACCATGTGTCCAAATTATGACCTGCCATCTTAGGGTCAAGGCTGAAGGGATTGAGGTGGATGACACAACTGACCATGACTGACCACTGGTGAAGTGGCCGGTCAGAAAACCTTTTTCTTTTACCATTTTCCATGGATTATACTAGGGGAGGTGACCCATGACCATTTCTGTGCAATGCAAAGTATGTTTAAACTGCCTCAAAGTTATCCCACCCTAACACATCACTTCCCATTCCATTATGACCCAACATCATAGGGTCAAGGCTGAGGGGATTGTGGTGGATAGCACAACTGACCATGACTGACCATGAGTGACCACATGGTGGGTGATGATGAGTGGAAGAGTCAGGGACCTTTTTTCATCCAGAATTGTTTTATTAGAACTATCAATTTATTTGTTACTGAGCTATAGTCGATTAGTGGTGGCTGAAGTTTTAAAGGGATTAAGCACCTGGACTACGACATTCCTATAACATTTGAGCTAAAAAATTAAACTACCTACCTAATGTTCTTCGTAATTCTTGTAAGTAATATTCTTGGTATAAAGAGGCAATACCATAACATTCAAATAAATGTTCAATAATCTTGAAAATGCAATACCGGTATGTGAAATTATTACTTGTTTTTACAATTTAATTTAGTTCATATATGATCAATTTGACCAAATAAACTTGATCTTCAAGATTGGTAAAGCAAAATGGCATGTAAGGCAAATAAAACAGTGATTTTACCAATCCTTATCAAAGTTTTACAGTATTTATTTAACGTTAAGTTACTTAGGTCTGATGTTTCAAGTTCCATGGTAAGGGATCGACACTTGACTCTTGCACACATGACCGGACTTGTACCCCAATTACATCTGTCGATAGCACCGTATCTGGATTAGACCAACCTAGACAAGGTGACCTGAAACCCCTTCCTCCCCCCCGCCCCGCCCCCTCCTCACCTCTCCTCCCCCCTGTCCCCCTTCCTCTCTTCCCTCGCTTCGTAACTAACCAATTGGTCTACCTACACTCATTTGGTCTACTCCAAATTTCATCTACCTACTAGCATTTAATCAAAATTTAGAATATTTGGATTAGGGATTAGCATTAGGATTAGTGGTTGACATAAAGGATCAATATTAGGATCAGTAGTTGGGATTAGGGATAAGGATTAAGTTCAGGGTTGAGGGTCAAGTCAGCCTTCTCGCCAGAAAAAAATTTACGCTTGGCGCAAAATCAAAAATTTATAGATCGGAAAAATTGCGCTTGGCGGAGCTCTTATCGGCGCGATAGCGCCGATCGCGCACGCGAAGCGTGCGCAGGGGGGAGGGCCGGGAGGGGGGATGTGCCCCCCTCCCGCGCGTAGCGCGAAAACTCAAAACTAGACCATCTTTTGGAGCGAATTTTGACCTCATTTGGGTACTAAAACAGCAAGTAACTCGATCAATTCCCACGTGCATGCAGATAGAAAAAAGACCCAGTCGTCGGAGCTGACGCCGCGAGCGTGCATGCAACGTTTCAGTTTGAAACGGGCGGTTTAGATCGCCAGCTAGACTCCCGACAATTCCATCGTTTTTGTGTCCTCTTTTACATTAAAATGCAGTATTTTACTGTCGGCCGACAGTGAAATACAATGTAGAAAAGGACATGAAAACATTAGATTTTTCTATATAGTCGCCAGCAAGCTGTATAATTCGGGGGAAGCTAGTACATAAACTTTACTCGGGACAGTTGTGCGTTGATGTCATTGTCATAATAATGGCCTCAAAATATAACTATCAACATAATCATAACATGTTTTTTTTCTTTCCTTTTTAGGAAGATGACAGACGGTCCGAGTCAGTAAGAGTACCACATCCATTTTGTTGCAAGGCTCCTTCAAATCATCGGAAACCGTTCAGCTTCTACAGACATTCGGGCGAACAAAAAATGCAGTTAATGCTTTATCATAATTTGTCTATCCCTGTTGTTTTAGTCATCTTCTTTTAATAATTAATTTGTTGACGGTCCTGGTATGAGTATGATTTAGTTTCATGTGCGACTGCCCTGCCGACTAGCGATGATTTTGATTGTGATGTTTAATCATTAATACTTACCATTTTACTTTAGTATTTCAAATGATGGCTCGGCTATTTTATGATAGTTTTACCCCAGTTTTACTGATAATTTGATAGTCATATTTAAAATAATAACTTGGAGATGATTTTTCTTTAGTATGTGATGATGTACAAAAAAAATCAACTGATAATAAATAATGAAAAATAAACGATTACTTGGTATGACTTGGTGATGAATGAGTATGTGAACTTGATAATGATTGTGTTGAAACGACTATAAAACCATGACAAGACGAAAGTGATGGTGCAAGTATGACTACATCGATCGGGATTTGGGAATGTCGGCATAATTAAAACTCCACGGCGCTCACGTACCAAAAAGTCTAAGGTAAGTCTGTCAGGTAGGTAATCTGCTATTAATCTGCTTTATGTACATATTATTATAAATTATCAGACAAATTACAAGCCCGAAACAAGTCTATGAACTATGGGAAAGCAATATTTGAATCTATGCCGCGATGTGATCACACAACACATGCGCGCCACGTGGTGGATTTTGAAAGCTAAATAACAACAATAACATCGTAAGGCAAGTTGAAGTTGAAAATTTGCTAAATAGCTAGGGCGGGACCGGGAACGTACATGTTGCATGTATGTACAAGGTACCGTACAGGCAGCTGGCCGTACACACAGAGATCGAGTCGTGATTATTATACTATCACCGTAAATAATGTCACGTAAAACTTGTAAGATATTTTGATCGCCGAATCATTGTTGGTAAGTTCATGTTTGATATTAAATTACCTTTACCTCGAATAGACTACTTGCATGCTTCGAAAGAAAACACAAATGGTATTTTACGTCGTTTCAACGTTCTAATCATGGACTGTTTGCAGCATGCAGCTGCACACACGAATGCCAATGCAATGAACTTACAGTCACAATTTGAACGTGTATCTCACTGTTAAAATGACGCAAAATTTATCTTTGGCTGTCTTTCTGGAGATTTGAAAGTAGTTTATTGGAAAATAATTTAATATTGATCATGGACTTGACGGCGAGGTTGCGATAGTTCTGATATTTGTATTTAAAAATTCATGAGAAACTATACTTTGCGTACGGGCTGGGTTGAATAGGGTTTTAGAATTTACTATACTGCTTCTGACAGCGTATTACTCTTGGTCTGGGTATGGGGTGGGTGGGGTGGGTGGGGTAGGGGGGGGGGGATGGGCGCACGCACATTATTCAATGGGGACACGTACTTATTTTATTAACACACCATTCCTTTTTTTAATAAATATAAATTGGGGGTCAAACTCGAATTGTATCGAGGACCAACCCGTAACACCCATACAGTAACAATTCAAGCTAATCTCACTACTTACATTTTGTACTGTAATCGCGGTATTGCCTCTGCCTCAGTTCGACATATTATTTCCTTGGCTTCGCCTCTCTCCATCTTAATGTCTCGTGTCGGTCCGTCTGACGACCATCAGTCGGGATATATTTACATAATTCGCCAAGGAGAAACACCGGGCCTCGTATACCATCCCCGGGGGGGGCCACTCAACTATATTGCTGTACACACGCGCGACCAAAAAAACGCGTAAAAAGGGTACTTTTTGCCGATCATGGCGCGTCTTGCGCGTGACGCGTTTAGGGTGTCAAAAAGGCCAAAATCGGACAAAAAGGGTATGTTTGTGGAGTTAAACAAATACGCGTTTAGGGTATCTTTTTCTCCAAACTTGTTGAGAGCAATTGACGCAGACCTTGTTTAGGGGTATGTTTTAGGGGTTATACTTGTTTAGGGGGCAACATTGTCAAAAAAGCACGCGAAAATACTTGAATAGGGTCTAAATTTGACCAATGGATAAAACTTGTTTAGGGTGGGTTTGAAAAACCTGTGGTCGCGCGTGTGTACAGCAATTTATTTGAGTGGCCCCCCCGGGATACCATCACTGATAATTTTCTTCAGTAGGAATTTATAATATATTCGACTTAAATAGCGCCTAATAATGATTGATAATCTTCTCTAAGCGCTTTACAATAATATAGTGATCACCGATCATGCACCATCATCCTTTATGTCATAATCACAGTCATCCTCATCTTGATCATCAATAATTACCATCACATTCATCAGTTCATCATTTCCGATATAATCATGCATCCCCACCGTCATGCTCATCATCTTCATTATCATTTCATCATCCTCGTCCGTTCATCATTCATGTCATAATCATCACCGTCATCCTCATCTTGATCATCCGTTCATCATTTCCGATATCATAATCATACATGCCCGAGATCGTCATGCTCACACCATCTTCATTATTATTTCCTCATCCTTATCCCATCATGGCATGATCGTCCTCAGTCCAATGATTAATCTTTGTGCAAACAAATTATCAGCTATCCTATGAAAGTTTGTAACTTAAACCTTTCTTTCTGCATGTTTGTTTTCCCCGGGCCGTTATCTGATGCCGTTTGTCCCTTTATTCTCTATCAATTTATTTTCCATTTATATCCGAATCTAAGTTCTAACTGTTGATCATGTCTAGGTATTATTTTACAGCTTATACAGCCAATTAACGTTTCCTTATAATCGCTCAAGTCGGACCAAAATGCCCTCATTGTTTATTCCCCTTAATTGGTTATGACTTTAACTATCTATAATCCCTTTGTCTTATAAATATAATTATCTCATGCCCAGCATGATCCGTCTCATGTTGTGCGTCCGTCTTCAGCTCTATTTGGACGATCCCTTTCTCAGTGTCTGACTGTCTGTAAATGAAAACAAATATGAAATAAAACATGTTAGATTATTATCAAAACATGTAGTAGCGTGTTATGATCGCGGGAAAATCATATATATGATTTTCTCTGATCATAATACGCGAAAACAAAATGCTATTGTCGATCGTACAATAATAACAAACCGGCCACGTGCGTGCACGGTGCTCCGCGATCAGAGCTAGAGCACCTCTTCGCATAGCGTCCTGGCGCGGGGCAGCCCGCCGCGCCGCCTGGCCCGCTTCCGAACGCTTTCCGACGTGTGACTGGGAGTCTTGAGGTTCGTTTCTGAGATACTCGCGACGACCGCGCGCGCAGGGAAATCGCATAGGGATCGCATATCAATGGGAAATCGCCGCAGAAAATATGATGAGAAAGTCTTTCATGCGGTGAAAACATTTCCGTAACATTTAGCATGAGAAACTGTTTGTATAAACATGATTTATTTGCAATTTACTTCAGGCGCTTGGCGCTGAATATTGCGCTTGGCGGCACACTTGGCGGGGGAAGTTTGCGCTTGGCGCGGGAAACTCTACCAACTCATACGCTTGGCGGCGCCGCCAAGTGTTTTATACACTGGCGAGAAGTCTGGGTCAAGTCAAGGGTTGAGGAAATGGAAATATCAAGCATAATGGACCTGGATCTACTGAAACATAGACCAACTGGGTCTAGACCAGATGGGTGCAGACCGATTGAGTACAGACAGAACGAACATAAACCCACCCCTCCAGTCCAGGGGCCCCTCTCTCTATACCTCTCAGTACCAGGGCAATCTACTTGTATCCAATCCTGTTCCAATTTGCAGCTTCCTGTAAAACACACTACTAAACCATCTAAATCATTCCAAAGAAATCCATAAAATATTCATAAATAAATTAAATTGTTGATTTTAATGAATGTTTTGGTTTGATATTGATGTTGTTATGGACATGAATACATGAAAGACATGATCACTAAAATATAAAAAAAAATATTATAAAAAAAAAAGAATATCAACATTTATAACAACGATGTGTAATAAAGTTTGAGTAGTAAAACTAATAACGCCTCCACACTAACTTTATTTCTGTACTGGCCCATTTGAGCAAGTAAAATCATACATTTTGAAATTTGACTTGCCCCAATATAAAATGTACTTGCCCTCTTACTTCTAGATGAGATTTATACATGTGTTTTCTTGTAGTCAAACAATTATTAAGTTGCCCGATTCGGCAAGCAAACTAGACAATTCCTTGAATTTTACTTGCCCGGCATCAATGCTAGTGTCGAGCCCTGTTTTGTGCATTCATAACATCCTGATAAAGACTAAAATTAAGATGAACAGGAAGAAAGTAAGAAACATTAGCAAGTGAGACGAGTATCATGGTTGATTGATGACAATTAATCTACCTTGTAAATGGAGTATGGAAATGTGAAGGACTTCTAGGAGATTAAATATAAAAGATGAACCTATACATCACTTTTTCATCCATAACCTGTCCGAACAATGGTATTTTTTATCACTTAATCTCTCCCCCATCTATCTTCAAGCATAAGCTTATTGGAAAATATACAAAATAAAATGTCTTAGCTACAGACGATGTTATGTTAGACTGTCATATATGCTAATGCTAAGAAATAATTCAGTTACACCCTTTTTTTTGGGTTCATTCTTTCTCCCTTTTTGTTGTCTTTCGTTCTACCCCCTCTCTCCCTCTCTCTCTCTCTTAGTTCTGCTTAATGAAATGCCCTTTACTCCTTTTCTATTGGTACAAGACATTGCTACACACAGAGATACATGTAGGAAACAGGTGAGAAAACCTTTCCTTTTCTTTCTTACCTCCCCCCCCCCCCCCCCCCCCCCCCTCTCTCTCTTTCTTTTGCTTCATGAAGTGCCCTTTACTCCTAAACAGTTTGTCTTCCCACAGTCCTTCCCACCTCTCTGGTTTGAGCAAGGGTTTGAGACACTGATACATATAGGAATACATGCAGAAAGAAACGGGGGAGAAACAAAAAAAAAGCATCTGAAGATGGGAGTAAAGGAAAATAAAGGCTTTGAAGAGAGAAAGTAAATACGATCAGGTCAAGGCTAGATAAAAAGAAGAGAGGACAATAATCCCCTAGAATAAGGTGAGGGACCAAGATGGGATGCAGATGAAAGATTTAATCAGAGGGATAAGATTCAATCTTGTGGTCAGATCTGGACAAAGCAGAACCTTGACCATTCCAGTATGAGTGGTCAGCTTTGACTGCAGTACCTCACAATTTTTTTCTTGGAAGTGGAACCATTAAAAGAGAAATATGGTGGATGGAATGCGTAACGCTTGACCATTCAATACTGAGTGGTCAGTCCTTGTGTACCTAACTCCATATTTTCTAGGCAGTGATTAGTTTTTAAAGAGAAAGGGTACCTCACATATGTTCTGGTAAGTTGAATATGTTGGATGGAATGCATAATGCTTGACCATTCAATACTGAGTGGTCAGTCCTTTGTACCTTCATGTTTTGGAGGCAGTGATTAATTTTGAAGAGAAATGGAAGGAGTTGGTTATACATGGTACTATGAAGAAACAAACAAAATGCTTTAATAACCATTGATATAAATGTGAGTGGTCAGTTTTTGTGTACCCTATCACTCATATTTTTCTCAGGAAAGTCACTCCATTTACCTAGAACTTGAGAGGATATGGCATTAGATGGTACTCTAAAGAAAAACAAATGCTTGACCATTTAAGACTGAGCGGTCAGTCTTTGAGGACACCTCATATTTCTTTTCAGGAAAAGTGACTCAATTTACTGAGAATTCGTGAGGAACTGGGATTATCATATGGTATGCTAAACCTAAAGAAAGCAAAAATGCTTGACCAAGTGAGACTGAGTGGTCAGTTCTGTGTATCTCTCAAAATACCTTTTCAGGAATGGTGTTCTCTTTGACGAAGAAATTGGAAGGGCCTGGTATTACGGGCTATCCTTGCTTGACCGATCAAAACAGAGTGGTCAGGATATGCATTTCTTCCTGGAAAATGATTCATAAATGGGAAGGAGTTGCTAGTTTGTAGCGTGATGAATAAAACAGACGCTTGACCAATTGAGATCGAGTGGTCAGGTTTTGTGTGGGACATTTTTCATTTCTTTTTTGGGAAATTCATTCATAACAAAATTTGAATTGGCATAGCATTAAGCATGGTTAACAAAAGAATATACAATGTTTGACCAACTAAGACATAGTGGTCAGTTTTGTTTACTTTGCTATTATTTTTCTCATTTCAGGGAAGTTGCGCAATTAGTAGAGAAATTAGACGGAACTGGCATTACACGGCATTTTCAAGAGAGCGGCCGAAACAAATCAAATTTCCCAGAACAGGAACTCACGTTTCTACTTCAGGCTCGTTCGTTTTGACGTAATTAAGGTCCTTGACTGCAAGATCTGTAACTTGTCTTCCAGTCTGGAAGGTCAATTGTCTTGTTCTTGAATTAATCATACAATCAGTAGGAGTGGAGAGTGGCCCTTCAAATGGTTGTGGGCGTAAGGAGTGAGGGATAGAACGGGGTGCTGCAAATTGATTTAATTTCTATACTGTGTGGTTTCTAAGATCAATCATATCATCAGAGGGTGGTCATAAATGTGACCGGCTATAGCAAAACCCTGCACTTGTCGGTAAAAATCTAAATGTAGATTTTCATACCATTAGAAAGGCCTCATCACAAGCTTTCATTTGATGCCTTCTTCGAAAAATTCAGACCATATTTGGCAAAGATATATGTTTGTTTCAATTTTTACAAACATAAGTCTTTTACACACATTATGTGAACTTAAACTGCCCACATCTTCAAAACATGAACTACCGACAAGTGCTATAGCCAGTCACAAATGGTCTAGTTTGGTTGCCTGATTTGGAAAGTAAAATTACGTTCAACTACCAAAGAAAAAGGTACTACCTTAACTTAATTGTACATCCCCTCTAGAAGTAAGAGGGCAAGTGAAAATTCTGTTGAGGAAATTACAATTTGAACATTAATGATTTTACTTGCCCAAAGGGGCCAGCAGAGAAAAATAGTGGAGGCTTGACTAAATTGACATCTACTTTAGATCACATTGTGAGGAAAATTAACATTTTGTCAACATAGATGGCTGATACACCAGATTAAACCAGAAATGTATATGGATGATTAATTTTGCTTCATATAATTTCAAGTGTTCCATTTATAAGTCGAACAACATAAATAATGCATGTATTACGTACAATTAGAGAACTATAACAATATATAGAGGGACCTAATTAAATACCAAGTCGGGCCCATAGGGGACCAGAAAGGATGACATAAGCATACCAGATTTGAATGAACAGTAAACTAATTACAGATAGCAGAAACAAATTAGAAGAAAACCTAGCCCCTACCGAAACAGATAAAAGAAACAACAACAACAAAACACTGATCTTAACATGCCCCTATGTAACAGGAGAATGGAATTCATTCCTTAAGGATTTACATTGGCAGAATCTCATTAAAGAAGGATTTTGTAGGAAACCTCTGTTTTACTAATTCGAATTGGATTTCACTTCTATGATGTCTTCAGAACAAAAGTTGAAGAAAAAAGTAACAAGTAACAAGTTCATCGTATCTTACTAAGGATGAAAGAACACCAGACTTTTGGTGATTTAGCTTCCAAAGTTTCAAGTGAGCCCCCTAAACTCATAATGCCTAAACAGTCAAACCTGTGTATAGAGACCACCTGAGGGAACAAAAAAAGTGGCCACTGTAGACAGGTGACTAAATAATGTATCTTAATAACTTTAAAGTAGAGAGGTTACTGTACATGAAACTCCACATATCCGGTTGTGAAATATGTATAGCACTATATTTGACAGGAAACAAGAACAAAATTATCTCCCGGTTTATTATTATTGCAACTTTTCTGGAAAAAAAATGAAAGCTAAAACTGAATGACCTTAAGACTTTTATGTTCAACCTATTTAAAGGGTATGGCTATGGTAACAGAGCATAAAATAAAGGTGTAAAATAAGATGAAGGACAGCCAGAAAATATAATCCCTCGACTGGTATTTTTTATAAGTCCCACTGGAAGCATTAAAGCCAACACAGGAAACTGTGCTTCATACAACACTGATTATGACATCATGACGCGCGACTGGACAGTCACTTACATAGAATTGCACGTAGTTCTTGTTTTACATTATTAGCTATTTGAAACTTTTGTACAGCCACTGAAAGCATAAAAACGAAGACAGAATGTCACACTTCATACAACATTGATCATTATGCACAGCTGGACACTCCCTGTTTATATAATTGTACGTAGCTCTTTTTACGTTATTAACTATAAACAAATAAAATACGGCCACTGGAGGCATGAAAGCGAAACACTTCATTCAACATTGATCATGATGCACAGCTGGACAGTCCCTTTTTATATAACGTTTTGTAGTTTTTGTTACATTATTAGCCATTTGATTTTTTTTAACAGCTACTGGTGAGCGAAAACAAAACGTCACACTTCATACAACACTGATCCCGGACAAGCAAGACTGGAAAACCAACCCCTTTTAAAATGATTTTGACACTTTTTGTCTCAGGGGATATCCAAAACGGTTGTTTCACCCTTTTTTCAGAGTAACAAGACCAGGGCCATCACGATATGATTAAATGCAACATTACCACTTTAACCTCTTATCTCTTGAAGATGACACTCCAAGGACACTTAATGGATGTATACAGTCACATTGTCATCCAGCCATACATAATACAAACCATGAGACTGATAAATGGATTTTAAAAATAATTCCTTGGGTTAGGGTTAAAAATAGAGCAAGAAGCACAACGCAGTTATCTAATGTAAAGTGTTGCTGTTTTATCGTTTGATAGTTAGGGGGATAAAGGTGTACTGTTTTATTGGAAATGAAAACTGATTTAACTAGCAGTTGACTATTCAGTACTTGGCTAAACATTTCTTAATAATGCTAACTTTGTAACTTAAAAAATGGAGAAAAAACCACATCTAAGAACTGTTCCAAATGTTGTTATAATTTCCACGTTCCAAGTTTACATCCTTCCATTAGCCCTACTTAGCCCATTGCTTACTACTTGATAAAGGATAGTTGGACCAGGGCTTTACTAGACCAGGGCCTGTCTAGACCAGGACCAAGACAGTTTCTCCTTGGTTGGACAATAATGAATCCATCGGGTCGAACTTGGCAAAGGATAGTTGGTCCAGGGCTTTACTAGACCTGGGTCCCGTTGCAGAAAGAGATACAATCGATTGTAAGTTGCAATTAATCGTAAGTCAGATCACGTGTTCTAGATGCGCAAATCTGATTGGTTGAAACGCGTAAATTTTCTGACTTACGATCAATTGTAACTTACAATCGATTGTATCTCTTTCTGCAACGGGGCCCAGGACCAAGTTGGACCAAGACAGTTTCTCCTTGGTTGGACAAGTAACGAATCCATCATGTAGAACTTGGCGAAGGATAGTTGGTCCAGGGCTTTACTAGACCAGGACCAAGTTGGACCAGGACAGTTCCTCCTCGGTTGGACAACTGATTCAGGTACAAAAAAGAAAAGGAGAATAACAGTCGGTCTAGCCATCTAATCTCTTTCTTGGGAAGAAAAAAGTAACAAACCTCTAAACAAAAGCCCACAATACTAGTTATATTATGTTACAATATGTTATTATTATGGTTATGTTATGTTTTAGAACTAAAAAATTATGAATTTAAGAAACTTGATAAGAAATTGTCTCTGTTTTTGATGGATGACACAGACAATGCGAATAAAGACAATTGATGAAATGGTAAACAGACTGGAGGCAGACAGAGAGGAAAAGTAAACATCTAGATTAAAGAAAGATTGATGGATAGTAAATCCGATAAATAGCAAATGGAATATATAATATACTCTTTGATCAAGAATGTTATTCTTCTACCATATTTTAGTTTAAAGAAAGATTGATGGATGGACAATGCTATATCTATAAGACAAATAATAAGACTATAGTTAATGGATGCCGTCAAAAAATGATATATGGTTGTGATAATGCTATCTGTTTATTTAACATTTTGTTTTATATCTATTCTACTCTCTTATGTAAATGAGAGCTCAAAACTTTGCAGGCTCAAACAACATATTTATTATACTCTCTTATGTAAATGAGAGCTCAAAACTTTGCAGGCTCAAACAACATATTTATTCTACTCTCTTATAAATGTAAATGAGAGTATTGAGAGCTCAAAACTTTGCAGGCTCAAGAGGGCAAAACACATTGTAAAGTTTCCATTTTGGATGATCTGAAGGCAAAACTATAGTTGGCCTAACAAACATTGTTGATCAGCTAGCTGGTCAGGTCAGGGAAAATTGTGAGCTTTGTTTGAATTCAGTTGGGCAAGTAAGATTATAAGTTTCTATTTTGGATGGTCTGGAAGCAAAACTTGTTGGTCTCACAAATATTCTTGATCTGCTGACTAGGAAACCTGTCAAGATCTGTGATTATCAAGAAGAATATTTAGGAAATGCTCAAAGAATTGGAAGACTTCCCGATAAAAGGAAGCAAAAAAAGGCCTACTTGCCAATTTTTAGTAACTTCGTAGAATAGGGGAAATTTTGAAATATATGCGACCATGAAGAATATTTAGTAAATGAGCGGGGAATGGAGAACTTCTCAATCAAAGAAAGCAAAACGAAACACGCTCGCACTTCCTAGTTATTTGTTTCTTCATAATCATGAGGAAATTTTGAGAATTGTGACAATCTTGTAGTCTTATTTATCCAGGTTAGCCTCTTCAGTGCTTTTGCTCTGTTCTCCAATTAGAGGGACCTGCATGCGTCTAATGAGGAAGAAATATATTTAGAAAATATGCTGGGAATGGAAGAACTTCCTGATCAAACGGAAGCTATATGAAATACTTGCCAATTCTTTGGAGCTTCATAGGCATCATCATGGCTGTTGTTTCCGGGGCCTGCTTCTCGAGAAATGGAAAGTCTCGCTTGACAATGCTACTATTTATCCCTTTACTCCTGACGGATGATGACTTGGGGGATGAAGAAAATGCAGGCGCTACTGGTTCTATTTTGGACCAGTCCATTGATGAGTCGCAGTTGGATTTGCTCGTTCGTATCAAAGTTCTACCAGCTTCACAGCAGTTCAGTCTTGGAAAATTTAGAATTGTAGTTAGTGTTGGTTGCTCTTCAAGGTTTCTCAGTTTAGATGCTATTGAATTTCTTAGAGCTTTTACTGCAGTTCTGTCAAATCTCAAGTTAATGTTGCAATTTCTTCTAAGGTCTCAAGACGTATCTATTTGACTCATATCCAAGTCTCAACCCCCACATAAGTAGATCTTGTAAGAGGCTGTTACTTTAAGGCGTGTCAACTTGATTCCCCGTACAAAGTGCAAGGTTTGCAAAAAATGTTTTTAATGTACAACTTAATTCATAGTATCTCCAAGGTTGTTCAACAAAATCTATAAAAGCTATACAGTCACCAATCCAACGTAGGTATAGATAGTTCTCTGCTGTTGATTTTCTGGTGATATGATCACATTCAATCAGAAGATATCACTCATGTCACCAAACAAAGGCTGTTCAATACTGCTCACTTCTCTATGAAACCTCAAGGAACTGAACGAGCTCAAAATAATCCATAACTCACGACTGATCATGCCACCATCGACGATGAATTTCAAGATCCAGAAGCAAAATGTTTCGTTAGTCCAGCAGATAACTCAAATTCGAAATGGAGTACTCCTATGTCGTCTCTCTCAGTCACAGATGAGATATTATAAACTCAGAAGTCATATAAATACTCGAGGAATAGAAACAAACTGACAGTCACATCTGCTACGATTCCAAATCAGAGTTATGGCAACACTGTCATGACGTAGAGTTGTGCAAGGAACAAGTCGTAATTGAGCAACATTGAGCCAGAGCAACTCGAGGCAATAACAGTGTCAAGGATGTCACAAGCTTTTCCAAAATAGAAGCTTTTTCACGGCAAAAGGATTCCTCTAGAGCCAAGTTTTCAGCCTCCAAATTGCTCGGGTCAGTATGGCTAACGAGAGAAGCCTTAGGAAGGCAAGGGCAAGACCATTACTTCTCAACCCTTTTCCACACAAGGGCACAAACCAAAAGCTGTTTCAACTCTGTTCCAGATTTCTCTTGGCTCAAAGGCAAATTCCCCAAATACACGGGACACAACAACATGCAGGGAAAAAAAGATGGCCAACCCTAGCCTAGCTACGTAAGCATAAGCGTAAGCATACCATGGAGTGCAGTAAAGATATCAGCACAGCACAAATGTTCCACCTGTGCAAGCTATACACAAATGTCTACCGTGCCAGAAAAAAAATGATATATCCCTGACCACGAACCAGATATGGGCTTGAACTCGATATGGGCTTGACCAACACTCTGTGTGTATCATAGATCATGGTGTGTATGGACTCAGTGTTGGTTTGACCATACACACTGTGCTGTGCTGTGCTGGACAGTTGGCACTTGACCACTGAATGTATTGACCATACACTAAATGGCACGAGTATGAGGTCAATTCCACCAGGGTCATCTGAGGGAAATGAGAGACATGGAGGGACATAGAGAGATGGCAAGAGAGATAGAGATGTGTGTTCAGTATCAGGTCAGTTTTTATCAGGGTCTGTCTAGGAAGTGTGTACACACAAAAGTGTGCTTGCTTTGCACATATGTGTGTGTGTGCTTGTGTGTGTCTGTGTAAGCTTGAGAGAATGGGATAGAGAGGGAGGGAGGCAGATAACGGAGAGCTAGAGGGGTAGATGGCAGGAATTTCGTCAGGGAAACTGGCAAGAGAAAGAGAAAGATTTGGAAACAGTCAAGAGGACATCAGGAATTACTTCACAAGACTATTAGAAAAGAGAGAGAGAAGGGTAGATGGTGCAAGGGGGTGGACAGAAAGAGACAAGCAGAGAGAAGGAGGCAAGAGAAAGAGAGGAAAACTGAGAGAGAAGGGGAGAGAGAGGGGGGTAGGAAAGAAAAAGATCTGGAATGAGATATATATGGTCCAGGCTGAAAAGGAATACAACATGCCTGGCTGACTACGATCATTGGAAAGGGGTCAGTAATTGGGCCAGGTCAGGTCAACGCAACTCTCCCATGGAAGACTGTTGACACTGGACAAGGAGCTGGGCCGATAGGGATAGGGCTAGCGGAGGGACCAAAGGGGGTGGGACAATGGGGGGTGACAAAGAATGACCTTGGACTACTCCCCATGGCAGTTGGTCACAGAAGGGGGAGAGAGAGACGTGCCACTCCCTTCGCTGATTAAACTCGTGATGAAATACTGGCACCGAGCGAGCGAGTGCATGGCTCCATTTTGGACAGTTTGCTGAGGGTATGGCAAATCGGCGAGCGTGAAGCTCGCTTTAGAAGGGCTGTATAGCTGGATACGGGAGGGTTTTTGCAAGGCATATTGTACACAGGGTTTGCATCGTAGGGTACGTATCGCAAAGTTTGCAGGGCAAATATATTGTTGCTCGCACCGTGCAAGTTTTCAATAACATAGTCCTCCATATTACAATGAAGAACCATTCCAAACTAGTACTTTTGTAGTATCTCTATTCATATCTCTTATCTCTTCATTGACAAATAAACCCTTTCAAAACAATATAAATTAGTATGACTTGTCAACATTTGCACAGTAAAGGTTAATACAATTTTAATCAGGTTTTAACAGATAGGATTGCAAGTTTTTGTCATGGGATTCGCAAATGGGAAATGAAAATCTGTAACAATTGAAGCAGGATATATAGAGAAACGAATATAAAAAGTTTGGGTCAATCTTAAAGGGGAAGGAGACCCTAAAGGAAAAAGGTATTTTTCATTTATAGAATTGTCAATTTTTGATGATAGTAGCCAACACAAATTAGCACATGCCTGGGGCCACTTAAAATTAACTTTGGGCCACCAAATTTTATTGAAACTAACTCTACTGGCTGATTGGCCAACCAATTGAATATAATTTGTTATGTTTGACCTTGTTTGGGGCCCACCAGATTTATGATTCTGGCCACTAGAATGTGTACATTTTTGGTTTGACTTGCCTTACTGGGCCACATAGCAAAACAGTTAATTTCTAGCATTGTAATAGCATTAGTACATTTGTCAATTTATAAGATACAATATAGACAATATGATTTTTCTCCTGTAAAGCAGTTACATGTTGGCAGCTATTTTGTGAAAGTGTAATTTTTTACACAAATTTACATGAACTTAACTTTTCAAGTTTCTTGACAAATTTTGCTGAAACTTTTAAAGCGAAGACCAATCTTCCATCATTGAGAACAATTTTATGTAGGAATAAGCATTTTAAACTTTTGATCACAATACAAATATTTACCTCCAACATTTTTCGGCTCCAGATGAACTTTCATACAAATTATCACTGTTGATATCAATTTTTCATCCCCTATAATTGAGAACAAAATTATTCTAGGGTTTCTGCCCTTTAAGTTTCTACATTTGCACATGTGTGTAGCAAAAAGATGTGTCAGTTATCAGCAGTCTGTATTTGCACATGTGTGTTTGCTTATACGGGTCACTTAGAATAGGGCAACTGTCGTTAAAGGGATGTGCGAGCTTAGGTTATCTTTTCATCTAGATTGGTTAAGATGGCTCTGACTCCTGGGGGGTGTTTCACAAAGATCCTAAATTGAACTTAACTCCAAGTTGGACTTTAAAAGTAGTTTCTTTTATTTTGTTGTTGTAAAGGTCCTTCATAAAATGTTGATTCGAAGCATTAATATTTTCTATTATCAAGGAGATTTCATGTTCTTTATGCAACATTTATGAAGTCTAAAATTCTTGCTTTGTTGACTTTGAATATATTGTATTCCAAGGCTACACTTGGCTTTCCATAATAGTTAAGTCCAACTTAGACTTAAGTTCAACTTAGGATCTTTGTGAAACACCCCCCAGTCTACAATTTTTGTTCCATTAAATATGCTCTGGGGACAACTGCTCTGACAACAATTACAATACTCTCATAAGCTTACTCTAATCATAAACCTAACCGAATAACCCAAATGGGCATGCGCCATTAAAGGGATCTCGTAATAGTCATAATTTACAAGAACTTACTGAAGTCACATAGTTCTCACGCAGTTCTCACAAGCAGAATACGTGTTATATATACCATCATTTGCAAAAGTTTAAGACCACCCTTCCAAAATGCAATAACTCAAAGAAAAAAACAAAGTTAAACATATTTATTTTTCAGACATACTTTTATTTTCAACGCATAACCTTTGTATCACACTTGAACTGCTCTTTGACATTGTTTCCATGACCACTGTAGTAAACATGTTATGTAATCATTCAATGAGAAAAGAATGCATTCCAAATTATTTAAATACCCACAAATTCCCAGGTGGTCTTAAACAAATGATGGTATAGCAAAATCAATCAGTCCTGAACAGGTTAAAATAAAGTGAGTGCTTTTTGCTAGGCTCTTTCTTAGCCTTAGGAATGATCTTCAAAATTGTTATCCCTTCTCTACTTTGGTAGCAAAATGGTGGATCTTCAAACGTTTGTGTAAAAACTGACAAAGGATTGGTAAAATGCAAATTTGTCAAACTTTGAAAGTACTCAAAGTAGAAAAGTCTGGAACTGGTCCAGAGCGGTAGCCTGGGATGATCCCAAAGTAGAAACTGGACATTAAATAAATTGATCAGTCTTTTCTAATTACTTTTTCAAAGTTGTAACAAAAAAAAAAATTTTTTTTGATAGTACTAGAAAAGTCTGGCTCTTGTCCAGAGTGGGTCTTTAACTTGGTAGATAGCCTTGGATAATCCCAAAGTAAAAACTGGACATTCCATAAATTGATCAGTCTTTTCTAATTACTTTTTCAAAGTTGTAACAAATAGTACTAGAAAAGTCTGGCTCTTGTCCAGTTGGGTCTTTAACTTGGTCTAGCCTTAGATAATCCCAAAGTAAAAACTGGACATTCCATAAATTGGTCAGTCATTGCCAATAAGGGAGTTCTTAGTTACCCCATGGAGCAGTATGACGTCATCGGGTTTTCGGAAGATTGTACCAAAATTGAGGCTTTACGCGTACGTTTACGGCACAGCCTGTGACGCACGCATTTAAAGTACAGAGCTCTATGCATGTGCGTGCATGAATTCTCCTTGTCTTTCGTTACGTTTGAAAGACCTGTCCCAAAAAAAACTCACCTTAATCCTAAAATATATAAAATTGAATAAATATAACCATTCATTTTAATTTTCAAACTTGAAGCAGGCTAAATAAATTTTGTTAGAATAAAAATCACATCTTTGCCCGTTTTCAACACTTAAAAGAAAACAGTACACAAAAATCTACGTATGGGCCCCAATACGAACGTTGGCATTTTTGTTAAAATCAGAAAATAAATAGAAAAAATCAATAAAAAAAAAATCAGTCTTATGTAATATGAGATGTCCATTATGATTAATTCAGAAAAACATTTATGACTTCGAGCCGAATTTCCTGTGAAAACATGTTTCAAATGTGACAATAATTGCACGAAGGTCTATGCGACAACGGGCAATATCGATGTTTTTGGTACAGTGAATTTTTGTCTAAAAAATTGGCACATGCGCAGTTTGTAATTCTTCAAAGTTGTTAAAAAAAAAATCTAACTTTGATAGTACTAGAAAAGTCCAGATCTGGTCCAGAGTGGGTCTTTAAGTCCAGCCTTGGCTGATCCCAAAGTAGAAACTGGACATTCCATGCCAGTTCCTGTCCACTGACCAATATTCAGGCCAGGGCCACAGGATGTATGGTCAGTTATGGCCAGTCCTTGTGGACATTGCTGAGGGGGGCTTTCACACAAGAAAAATTGCTTGTTTGTATACACCGTGTTTGCAATCAGGACTGCTATATTAAAAGGGATGGAAGTTGTTCTGTATTAATTAGGTGAAATGCAAATACATTGTATCATCAATATGGACATTCCGTGTGATTCTAGTTTACTTTCATGGCATCATGGTTGGAACTTTTACACTAAATTGCTTTCATATGATACAATATCTGTTATTTAACATCAAAATCCTGTATAATACACCCGTAAATAAATTACCTGGAATTTGCTTTTTTAACACTAAGAATGCCAGGGATTTTAATGCTCTATGGCATTTGTGTGTATTGTAACTCGCAAAAATCCGAGCTTGGCACTCAAGGAGTTAACATATATTGCGTACAGGGAACCTAGTGGGCTAGTTACAAGGTCTATAGGGATTTCAGAATCTTGAAGGGAATGGGGATAACTTTGCAATGTCTTACAAGATAAATATATAAAATAAAACAATCTGAATCATAATGGAACTTAAATTGAAATGGGGTTAAATAGAAGCTAGTTAATATACCATATGAAAGGGGTCTAGCTAGGTACTGGTCAGTGAGAGCAGAGCACCGACTCAAAGTACATGTTTGTACTGGACCGTGTCCTTACTTTGACCACTGTGGGAACACAAACAATCAACCAAAAATACACCCCTCAATAAATTACCTAGAACTTGCATTTGCTTCTTAGACCCATTGACCACTGTTTGTGACATTGCATTCTGGTGACGCAAATATAAATCATTGGAAATTCAGAAATTTTGTGAAAATCACAACAATAAACATTTAAAATCCTTGTGCTTTGCTTGACCACAGTGGGATTACAAATAACCCATGTTTCTATGACTATGACCATGATTGACTGGAATTAGAAATGGGAATTATTCATGAAAATACATCAAAAAGTGACACAAGGTTTATGTATTCGGCCATGTCCTTGCTTGACCACTCATGTAAGAATTGAATCAGTCAACTAAAAATACACCCCCTCAATAAATAACGTAGAACTTGCTTCAATATTGTTAAATTGTTTATGAAAAACGATTGACCATCCAGGAACTCAAACTTGAATAAGATGAAATTAAAGATATTTAAATGACCATATTTGGAAGGGGTGTAGGTAGTGGCCAGTCAGATCACTGACTCACAGTGCCTGTTTTGTTCTAGACCTTGTCCTAGCTTGACCAATGACCACTATATGGGAATACAGAGAAATCACGACGATCCATCACAATAAATTACAAAGAACTTGCATTTGCTTCAAAGTACTAATACATTACAATAACTTAAACAAGAACCATTGGAAATGGAGAAAATTTGTGAAAATGAGATACAATATAAATTATGAACCTGTACTTTTCTTGACGGCTGCTTGAATTACAAAAATCAAAATACAACCCCTCAATTAATTACCTAGAACTTGAATTTGCCCAATTCGGATCAATTCTTGGGGAAAATGCATTCCAGTGACTCAATTGTAATGTAAATCACGAATGTTTGTACTATTTATGAAAAAGGATAATAATAATCATGAGTCTTATACTTTACTTGACCATTACAGTGTATTGATATTGAAGCCGTCAACTAAACATACGTCCCCTCAATTAATTATTTAGAACTTGCTTTTTGCTACTTGACCTATGTTTGTGTTATGCACTCCACTGATTCAAATATTTATTGTAAATATACAAAATGTATGGCATTAATGAAAAAAGTTCAAAAGAAAAACTATGAATACACACATTATTATTATTATTTTAAAAATTTTAAGTTTGATTTACCCAGCTACATGTAGGTTAGCCTCTTCAGTTGTTTTTGTTTTCACTGTTCTCCCAGAGGGACTGCACCTAATATTATGTTTAACTTGGCCATTGGATACACACCGCAATTAATCTCTAGCACTTATTGTGCACTCTCTCCACTCCGTGGGGAGCATTCCAGCAGGTGCTCCTTTACAGTGGATTTGATTTGTTTTGGCCCGACTAGGCCTCTAGCGAAAAAGGTTAAGTGTCAACTCCTGTGATATTATTACATTATTCCCTCAGTATTGCTCTTAAAAGGGGGATTTATATTTAATTAAACAGCATATTACATCTATCCAGTGAGTCAGTTCAATTAGCGAACATGACTCAAAATCACCTGTGAAACTAATTGAGAACTAGATGAAAGATCTAATTTGGGAAAACTTTTCCCAAAAATAGTTCTGAGAAAAATATGATATTGAGCCCTTGGGGGTAAGGGTCAGTCCAGTTCAAACTTAATTTCCAAGCAAAATGTTTATAAACATATTTTTCCATGTGACCGATGAAAGCTATGAATTATTAATTGGATGCCATAATCGTTGTATTCCACTTATTCATTTGTAGGAAAATAACAACAACAACACAGTCATGGTCTGTATTAAAGTAATTCTGGTTTTAAAGAAAATGAAACCAACATAGACATTCTGTATATTAGACAATTATCTAACGCCCACTAAATTACACAAACTAGAGACATGAATAGCATATTACATACTGTACAAATGTACACAATATGCATTATAATGCAACACAAAATGTATGGAATCTTGCATACAAAATGGAAATATGGAAATTTACAAGCACACAAAATGCATGATACAACACAAAATACATGCATGTATGGAATATCAAGTACACAAAAAATGCATAATACAGGCCATAATCTGTGGGTGTATAACAATAGGGCTGTATAATAAGCCAGCTAGGTCATATCATATTTGCTCTCAAATTGCCCGGCTAAACCCCTTCATTTCTAGCTACAAAGTCTCCTATATAGTTAGTACACTGTATAGCAGGTTCCTTTTGGCAAAGGGTTAACCTTCCTATTCTGTGCTATATGTGTAATGCAGCACTCCAGTCTGGGTCACTCCAACTCAAGTTCAAGTTTTTGTATCCCTTCACAATTTTCATCCACACAGGGGAAAAATAAACCCAGGAAATTAATTTATTTTATAGAGAGCTACTAAAAAAATTAAACATTTTTTGTAGCTGTACAATTTTGGCTGAGCTAAAACACTTTAAAGGGATCTAGTTTACATTGACCAAATCCACAAAACTTACTTACAACTTTAGGGGTTCTCTCATACCTTGTTGTATTTGTATTACCAATAGAAGCAAGGAACAGGTTTTGTGTTTTCTAATTTCCTTTTCGTTAAAAAGATATTTACGATTGAAGACTTTGAAGTGTTCAGATTTGTAATTATCCACTGGAAAGTTATAACTGTGTACAAAGTCAGTGCAATGAGTTAGCGAATATCACTTTGCATTTTCGCTCATTATTCGGCCATATAATATCCATTTAATGTGAAGTTTTCACACATTACTTAGTGGACATACCAGTTCACAAAAATACACATTTTATCAACCATTCAACACTTTTTGCACTGCCAACAAAGTTACTAGATCCCTTTAAAATCTGACCAATTCAGAAAAGACACAAAACTCCCCAAAGGCTTTCATTATCCTTCACCTCTTTTATTAGCATAAATTTGACCAAAACAGAATTAATGGTCCGTGAGATTTAGTAGCCAAACTAAGAAGAAACAACAAAGATCATTTTTATTCGATTAGGAAAATGAATAATGCCTTTCTCATACTGTTACAATTGATCAAATCCTTTTCACGTTATTTGAGGGCACTGCTGACCCATAAGTATACAGATGCAATGACTTGTCACACAATTATCATCGCATTGGTCACTTATATATCGGGACTAGTATCAACTTTTTTCCTTGCTGGTCAAGTAAAATCAACCCTCCTCAAGTTTTAGTGTGGGACAAGAAATAAGCATTCATGTATTAAAGGGATAGTACAGTTCTGGTCAAACATAATTTTATGAACTAAAGCTTGTAAGTTATCATTAAAAAAATAACAGTTGTAATTGAATGATCTGTGAATGGTAGAAAACAAATAAAACCGCTCAGTTACAGAGCTGGTTTCATTAAAAAAGAAGCTGAAATAGGAATGTTATGTTTTGTTGAAATAATTATTTAATTGAGAGATCATCAAATACAATTTTAAAACCATTCTGGTATATTTTCTAAAATGTGTAGAATTTATAAATATTTTCTTAAATCATTAAATAAAAGTTGGTCTAATCTTTTATATTTATGGATATTTCTGATTTTTCCTGAACCGATCATTATCAAACAAAGTTGATTCTGTCTTTTTAAATTTGTGTGCTTTTTCAAATTGAGGTGGCCCAAAGCACATTTTTAGTAGCCGGGGGGACAAGTTGAAGTAGACCACTAGTAATTTTGACCCCTGATTCACCTTCACTATTAATAGAGATGTTTATCACACATCAGCACCGACTTGAAATGGGAAAAAAAAATGTTTATAATCTTTTTAATACATAATCATGCTAAATAATGCAGAAGTTTTTTTAAATATCTAAAAACATAAAATCTCATCAAAAACATTTTTAAATTTTTTTTATAATCTTTCTAATACATAATCATGCTAAATAATGCTGAAGTTTTTTTAAATATCTAAAAACATAAAATCTCATCAAAAACATGCTATTTTTTTCTTAGGTTATTGAACTACAAATGAACTGTAATAAATATGCAAGAGGTTGATGGGCGTAGGGGAACGTTTTTCTCAGAGGGGTTTGAGTTATTTTGCCCGAATTATTTTTTTTCCCGACTTATCACCTGACACACACAAAAAAAAGGGTCCTTGCTTTTTTCATTCCCGAAAATGAAATGTTTTTGTTTTGATGGCTTAGTCCGAAAATAACACGATTTTGCCTGAATATTACATGGTTTTGCCCAAATTTCAGGTGCTTTATGCCCGAATATGGCCGTTTTCAAAACTCCAGAGAGGGGTGCAGCCCCCCGCCCCCTCCCCCCGCCTCCTACGCCTATGAAGAGGTTGATATCCTACTAAGCCTGCTGACTTAGTACAAGATCTTTAAAGGGGTAGTTCAGTTTGGGTATAGAGGGTGCTGCACAAATTATTTTTTTGTGAGATAACGAAAAACTGAGTGTAAAACTTCGAAGAGCATACAATTTTAATGACAGAATAAACTTGATTTGATCAAAATTGGTTCTCTAACGGCTGAAATATCAATAAATATATCCAATCGGACGATGTTTTTAAATTTTTTATTTAAATGCTTACACTTTTTCAAAAGTTATCAAGAGGTTGATGATCTCTCTATTCAATCATTATTTCAACAAAACATCTCATGCATAATTTTGTATGAAAAATGGTTGAAAAAATGCTTTTTTAGAGAGTGCCCTCTTGTGTTTTAATGGCTCTTTTTGAATGATAACAGGCTTTTTACTTAGCCCTGTAATTTGATATACCTTTCGAGCATGGTGGAGTTATAACTATTAGTTTGTAATGTTATTGTGCAGGTTTTGTTTACTAAAGCTCAGCCTTACCAAAATTGTACTACCCCTTTAACACCATCTAAATAAAAATAATCTCAATTTAGTACATTTGAGGTTTTCCTAGGTATCAAACCCCAAGATAATATGACACAAATTTGAATTATAAGTACTTATTTATGAGCGGAAGTACAGTAATATCGATAAACCACATCCACCAATCATATCCCATATCTTACAACTTCAACAAAGCTTACAAAATATTGTCAGCTGAGTAGGAGAAGCGCTTAGCCCTTTCCTATACTTTGGAGGTAATCATGTTTAAAGTTTGTGAGCCTTGTTTTATGTCTCTTTTATTGTTGATAAATATTTCCAAAATTATAAATTATTATATAAACATTTTCAGAAGGCTCAGAAGTACAAGATGGTATGCAGAAATTGATTTCTGCCATAGATTGACCATCATGCAAGGGGGTGTTTTACAAACCCTTTCATGAAAACTAACCTGTAAACATATAATTATTTCTTCTTCTAATTATTATTCTCTAGATCTGGGCAAAAAGAGATACAATCGATTGTAAGTTACGATTGATCGTAAGTCAGCAAATTTAGATTTGCGCATCTAGAACACGTGATCTGACTTACGATTAATTGCAACTTACAATCGATTGAATCTCTTTCTGCAACGGGGCCCTAGTCTTTTTCACAACCAATCATATACAGGGTTTCTTCTTTCATTTGTCTTCTAGTTAGTCTTGTGACAAAATCGTTTTGTATTCAGAATCTAAAGATTGTTATAAATGCATTTTGCTGTACACATACATAATCACTTTTGAAAGTGATCTCTATAGAATTGATATCAAAACCCTCGGCTCCAACACACTATGAAAAGCCCAAATCAAAGGACAATCAAAAGACAACATAATATGATATCATTTATTTCGGCACCCGTATCTCTTTACATTTTGTTGATCATTAATTGTATCAATTACTGTAACCAAAATAAATGTATCCTAACCATTCCAAACTAAAAATGCCAAAAAATAGCCACAGACCAATCTTGCAGAGTAATTCACGGCAGTAAATTATTAAAATAACCATGATTTTGCAGAGCAGGAGGGTGTTGCATAAAGAGTTGCGATTAATCGCAAAGTTGTGATTGATCGCAAGTCAGAAAACATGTGCAACTGAGCCAATCAGATTTGCACATTTATGCGCATTTAGGCACATTTTCTGACTTGCGATTAATCACAACTCTTTATGCAACACCCCCCAGTTCACACCATTTCATGTTATATTTTCTATTACATCAAACTAAAAAAGCAAGAACTTCTCAAGCAAAAAACATTTTGAAGTAAGATACCAAACTCTCAACTTGAGTGGCCTCCCTTCACCCAGGGGATTGAATAGAGAGAGAGAGGGAGAGAGAGATGTGGACACAGCTAGCCTCACACACTGGACAATGGCCATAACAGTGGCCTTGGCCTGAGTGTATCCTGGCAACCAGCCAATAAATAGTGTGCTGCGCTAGCACGAATGGGTAGGGCATTTACACCAAGCTCTAAACCTGGGGTGAATTCTGGGGATCGTAAGATACAACCCATGGGCATAGCTGTGGACATGGCCAAAATTTGGCACTCAACCAATAAAAATAGTGTGATAGCACAATTGGGTTGGGCATTGACACCAAGCTTTAAACCTGGGGTGAATTCTGGGGATTGTACATACTGTATAGATATATAAGAAGTGGATTCAGTCCACTGGATGATGAGCATAGCTGAGGCCTTGGCCAGACTCCTGGCATCAAGCCAATGAAATGGAAGGTGTTGGGCTAACCTAATGGAGAGTGGTGTTCACATCAAACTTATAATCCTGGGGCACTTTGTTGTTTCAAACCTAGGCATTACATTGGTGTAGATACAGCCTACTTGACATTGGTCATATCTACAGCCTTGGCCTAACTCTCTCCTAACAACCAGCACAAATCATGCTAGGAGAAAAGATAATTTTTTGACTGCCCAATGACCAGCATTATTCACATGAACGTTTTTGAGCTCTGGTTTTGATGATAATAATTTACTTTTATGGTGTTACACACATAAAATTCAGGCCATGCCCCTTTTCCTTCCGCATTTATGCAAGGAAGATCTACTATGCAATGAAGATCTACTGTATGTACTTACTAACCAATAGAGGGGGCTATTCATCTCATATTTGTTCACAGCATTCTTTCGAACCCTAGTTTGTACAAATGTGTATGGCAGTCTTGCATGTTAGCTACCAAGGTTTCTACTGGTAGTGTTGTTCAACTTAACTTCTTCCTTTGGTTGCCCCTGGCATATTTTGGTGGCCCAGAAAAGAGAAAACATTACAAATTTGGTTACATTTGGTTACCAAGACAGGCAATTACAATTCAGGGTGAATGACATTTTGGTGGCCAGAGCTAATTTCATTTCTTCGTAGGAAGGTGGAGGAAATTGTCCATTCCCCCAACATACACTTTTTAATTTGTATCACACAACTCTTGTTTGCTTCTATAGCTCGACTGATATAATCATCAAGTAAAATGTTTGTCTCAGTCATAACTCAATTTCAAGTCAGAAATGCATAAGCTCCCTAACATGGGAAGGGTGACCCCCTCACATCACCACCCCGGTCATTTTGGTCCGTGACAATGTACCCCCCCCCCCCCCCCCCTCTTACACAAACACTTTTGAGTTGATGCCATTGACTACAATGTATTACAAGGACCATTTTGAAACCATTATTTGAGGAATACTCAATGTAATATAGAGGGTAAATATTAGATTCATACTGCCATAAATAATGCAAAAATACCCCCTGCAACTACCCCCACCAAAGAAAATGCATCTTGTTTGATTCCAGTGACCTGTATCGTGATGGTCAAACCTTTAGAGTTGCCGAATGTAATGACCGGTCCATTGTCCAAAGTGAATAACCAGCTTGCCTACTGACCCCATACCGAGGTTGTTATTTTTTTGTCCTGAATGGAATCATTATATTTTTAATGAATAAATGCATATTATATTGCGATAATTGCATAATGAATACTTGTATTTGGCCACTTTGATTGATTTGGTAATCTTTCGATTAATTTTGTAAAGGAGGTATGCAAACTGTCAGAGTATTTTTAGTTTATCTTTTGAAAGAAAGGTATGCGAGCCCCGAGCTTCTTTTGGGGTATGGCGACAAATGGAGACTATAATTATAATTAATTTGTGTACTCTTTGTCAAATTGTTTTGCCAATTTTTAATGTATTTTTACTTTTCTCATTATACATCTGACCTCTTTTCCAATACATAATCTGATTTATATTCTCCAATTTTAAGGATACAAACAAGGGGAGTACAGTGGTTAGCTCTTAAACTATTCAATTAAACGTTTAATTCAATTCAGTTTATTAATTTCATAAAACATTATGTCATATTTTTATTAACACACATGACCTGTTGGCTGACCAGTTAGTTTGCCTGAAAATAAACCCCCAAATGATGCTTAAAACAATTCATTATTGCAGAAACACACATTACATGATCTGGGGGCCCAGATTTATTCCGATTGAATATACATGTATTTATTGATATTTCAGCCGTTTCTGAACCCATTTTGATAAAATAAAGTTTATTCTGCCATTAAAATTGTATGCTCTTTCAAATTTAACACTCATTATCATTCATTATCTCACAAAAAAATTGTTTTTTGCAGCATCCTCTATACCAAAACTGAACTACCCCTTTAAACAAATGTTCACATTTTCACTTCATGGAATTATTAAGATCTTTAATTTCTGAACAACCACACAAACGAATGCAAGGGAGACAAATTTCCCTTTCCACTGACAGTCACGTTTATCAGAACCAAAATAGAAAATACATATCTAATTATTTACATAGAAACATGAGAACTACCCTTAATTCTTTCAATGATGCTGGAATAAACACCCAAGGATAGTTATCCCCAGACAGGTAATCTCCAACATGTATCAATATCAACACCGAACAGAAAAGGGGAAAACCAGAATTAAGTCAAAATCATTGTAACATAACAAAGGAGTATATTCACTGTTGATCATGCACAGTAGAAGGAAATAAGCAAATGTTGTATCAATATTTCATAACATTATGACTTTAGTATTATGTACACCCATGGGACACAGAAAGTGTGGTCTTTATAAACAGGTGGTCTCTTTACACAGGATTGTATACAACCTAGACAACCAAAATGAGTGATCTCTATAGAAAGGTAGTCCTCATATGAAGGTGGTCTCTAGAACAGGTTTGCTTGAATAAAGTCAAATCTATGTATTATGTACACCCATGGGACACAGAAATAAGTGGTCTTTATAAACAGGTGGTCTCTATAGACAGGTTTGTATACAACCTAGTGAACCAAAATGAGTGATCTCTATAGAAAGGTAGTCCTCATATGAAGGTGGTCTCTAGAACAGGTTTGCTACAAGTATAAGTAAAATCTAAAAAATAATGTTAAACCATGTGATACAGAAATTGTGGTCTTTATAAACAGGTGGTCTCTATAGACAGGTTTGTACACAACCTAGAGAACAAAATGAGTGATCTCTATAGAAAGGTAGTCCTCATATGAAGGTGGTCTCTAGAACAGGTTTGCTACAAGTATAAGTAAAATCTAAAAAATAATGTTAAACCATGTGATACAGAAATTGTGGTCTTTATAAACAGGTGGTCTCTATAGACAGGTTTGTATACAACCTAGAGAACAAAATGAGTAATCTCTATAGAAAGGTAGTCCTCATATGAAGGTCGTCTCTAGAGCAGGTTTGCTTGAATAAAGTCAAATCTATGTATTATGTACACCCATGGGACACAGAAATAAGTGGTCTTTATAAACAGGTGGTCTCTATAGACAGGTTTGTATACAACCTAGATAACAAAAAGAGTGGTCTTTATAGAAAGGTGGTCCTACTATGCAGGTGGACACTAGAGCAGCTTGGATGTTATACTGTGAATACATATAATATACAAAAGTGTTTGCATCTGACGTCGTCTTATTTGCATTTTCCTTTTTTTTTGTGCAAAATTTCTGCCTGAAATCTAAGGTGGATATGAACAGAGCCAATCTGATTTTGTTGACAAAAATGTGTTTACAAATTAAAAATGAGCAAAGAAAATGTGGTTTCTCTAGGATTTGAACCCATGAACTCTGGATTACTAGACTGGTGCTCTACCAGCTGAGCTATAGAAAACCCTTGTGCTGTCTTTGTCCATGAAACCCTTATAGTTTCAATGCTCGTGATGTTCAGAAGCTATTATAGACCTGACACTAAGCTGAATGATTAAAACATGTTTGACAAAAGTATTTTTTATTGTAAATGTTTAATTTTTTATGTGTGTTCCTTTTTATAATTTTTCTTATGAGTAAATTTTTTTATTTTGTTACAATCTTATTCAACGTTATTAAAAGGACCAAACGCATAAACAGATTTGAAGCCGTTCAGAACAGATCTTGAAAATACTTGGGCGTAAACCAGTTTAGGACTGACTGGTTTTGCTATTACATGTATTCTCCATAGACCCCAGACCGAGTATTTTCGGGACCAGTCCTGAATTTGTTAATCAAACTCAATTGTCGTCAACAAGTTTAAACCCTATATAAATTCCAGAGTTGAGATTTGTTTCAAATGACGTCGGTAAAGGTAGAGCTTTGTCCAGATTTATTGGATAGATGTCTCTTTATTTTTCATATCATCCATCCTGTTCTCTATTTTTTTTACATCTTCTTACAATTATTAAATCATAAATCAATTGTTATTGAAATGAAAATTGATTGACAATAGATAACTCTGGTAGCAAATTGCCTATAAGTGCTTCAAACGTAGATTTGTTAATAAGGTGGTAATATCAATAACATACGTTAACCCATTGACTACAGGAACCGAGTGGGTTGTGTACAAAGTCTATGGAGATTTCAGAATCTCGTAGTGAACGGGCTAAGATATTCCTATAGATACTTCCGTATTTTTTCGTCATTTTCTCTATTTAAAAAAAAGAAACATTGATTTATAATACAACTTTGTAAACAAATTTGCCTATAGATGAGAAAAAGGAACGTGAGATAAGTCCTTCAAACGATGATACTGTATCTGAAAAGGCAAATTTGAATAATGCATCATACCTTTCTGTTTACCCGTTATTTTCTCGGGCCTCACTTCTATTATAAATATTTAACCTTTCCTCAAATTAGGCGACTTCCTCTAGCAAGTTGCTGAAAGCGGGAAAATAAGAAAAGTGCTTCAAATTAAGAAGATGTTTGAACAGGCGATGTGAATATTTATGAAAACTTTTCCGGTAAAATCCATCTGATAAATTGTCCGACAGCAAAACAAAAAGGAAAAAAAGTGCTTTAAAAATGTGGACGTGCGTAAATGCAGAAAACACAAGATTCCCTTTCACAATAAGGTTGTTTTCTCTATCTACACTTATGTTTCTTTATACACACACACACACACACACACATGATTCTATTGGAAGAAACGTTAAACCACTCAGGACAGGTTCAGAAAAATATCTCGGGGCTAGGGTGTGTGGAGAAATGCATTATGTAACACAATGCTAGAAAGTAACCTTTTTGCCTTGTGGCCCAGTCGGGCAAGTAAAATCAAGATGGTTCCACTTTGAGTGGCCCACAACCTAAATCTGGTGGCCCCATACAAAGACAAACATGACCATTTCTGTTAAATTTGGTTGCCCGAACGGGCCAGTAGAATGAAATTTGGTGGCCCGGAGCTAATTTTTAGTGGCCACGGGCCAGCGCTAATTTTGAGCACTGTGTAACACCATTATTGACAAAGAATTCAAATACCTGGCATAGCGCCAATCTGGCAAAACTCCAAAAATACATGTACACTTTAACTTCGGTAAATATACAAATACATCTAACGTTTTTTGGGGTGCAAATCCTCTCTTCTCGATTCCTCTTCCTATCTGATTTCCTGGCAAAATTCCAAGAAACGAGAAAACAACTTAAGAGTTGAGAATCTATAATCTCTCTTCTTGCCCCGAAGGACTATGGTAATGTTGATGTCCTTTGCTTTGCCAGCGCAACAACAAAAAAAGAAGCTTTGATTCAGTACATGTATATATCAGACAAAGCGCATGTACGTGTATGTTGAAAACATTCATGAATTACAATCGTCAGCGCTGATTGGCAGCTGAAGCACACCCGGGGGGAGTTATCACAAAGATTCTAAGTTGAACTTAACTATTAAGTTGGTCATAAATATTATGGAAAGCCATTTGTAGCCTTGGAATAAAAGATATTCAAAAGCAAAAAATACAAGTATCTGAGACTTTCAACACAAATTGATATCAATAAGTTCAAAGATCCTTGATAATAACAATTATAATTGATTTTTATCACAATTAATGCCTTTTCAGAAGAACTGTTTCAACAATTCTACAAAGAAACTAACAGCTTTCCATAATTGTTAGGTCAAATTCAGAGTTAAGTAAAACTTAGAATCTTTGTGAAACACCCCCCAGCATATGTCGGCAAATGGCAATCTAAGCATTAAAAGTATTCATGTAGCAGAATTTATCAGAAGCACCCCCCCCCCCCCCCCCCCCCCCATTTATCTAGCGCCTGCACGTTTATAGCCACCATCTGGAGGCGATTTGTGCAGTATTAACAAGACAATACAATGTAACCTTGCTGAAGGACACACACATGCCAAGGTCGGGACTTGAACCCACAACCTCTTCAAAGAAAGATGAAGGCCTGGGGGGGGGGGGGGGGGTGTTTCACAAAGATTCTAAGTTGAACTTAACTCTAAGTTGGACTTAAAAAGTATGGAAAGCCATTTGTTTCTTCGAAAAATTGTTGCAAAAGTCCTTTTTCAAAGGCACAAAATGTTGATTAAAATCATTGATATAAGGAGATTTCATGTTCTTTTCAACATTTATGAAAAGTCAAAAATTCTTGCTTTGTTGCTTTTGAATATATATTGCATTCCAAGGCTACAAATGGCTTTCCATAAGAGTTAAGTCCAACTTAGAGTTAAGTTCAACTTAAAATCTTTGTGAAACACCCCCCTGGACCAATATGCCATGATGCTCCCACATCAAAGTGTCAAAAAGTCATTTTAGTTATTTCAAGCATAGGGAAAACAGGGGTAGTTACTTTTGAGCCAACAGTAGCGTGAGGGCCAGGCGTTCATGAATAAACATAAGGTCATGACGTCACGGTACGTCATCTGCATCATGAATATTCATGAGTTTGAGGGCTTATAGTTACAATGAAACCAACACCGATCATCAGCCGTTGACGTGGCCTAGTGGTCACGCTGCCTAGTGGTCATGCTGTGGACATCAACACTTGGGGTCATGGGTTCGAATCCTCTCTTGTGTCTCTTCTTTTCTTTTGCCATAAAAGATGGTGAGTAGCGGTTCATTTAGTAAATGTATCATGCAGAGTTTTCACTAAAGTCTGAAATGACGTATCGTGATGTCATTACCCTATGATTATTCATGAACGCCCAGACTAGCACTGGCCCTCACGCTACTGTTGGCTCAAAAGTGCCTACCGAAAACAGGCCACAAATATATATAATATACAAACGAAAAATGAGCAAAGAAAATAGGGTTTTATCCGAGCTTCAAACTCAGGACCTCCGGATTGCTAGACCGGTGCTCTACCGGCTGAGCTATAAAAAGCCCTAGTGCTGGTGTTCGTCCATAAGATCCCTTGTCTTTAGTCAGTCTTCAATGCTCGTGATGGCCAGAAGCTATTATAATCCTGACACAAACCGGAAGGATAAGAAGTCACTGATACAGATAAGACTATGTTGTACAGTTTATCCATGTAAGGATTCAGGTAGCCAATGAATGACTTTATAACAATTATAACAATAATAATGATAATATAAAATAATAATAATAATAATAATAATACTAATAATAACAACAATAATAACAAAAATAATAAATATAATAATAATAATACAAATTAATAGTAATAATAATAATAATAGCTTGCATTTATATAGCGCTTAATACACAGTTTCTAAGCGCAAATTGTTATTAATTCACATACCTGTTTTGATTGTCCGTGTTGGTAGGAATAATCCAGAGTAATTGGTTGGTGTAGCATGAGTAGATGCAAATCAGCATGGGATTCAAGAAGGAGAGAGAGACAAAAAAAACAATCCATGATAAGTTTATAATAATAATAATAATAATAATAATTATAATAATAATAGGTTCAATTTATGTAGTGCCTAATATGATACAATATCATCTCTAAGCGCTTTACACTATTATTACCCCAGTCATAGGATACAATGCAAGCCAGCACACATTGTGTGCACCATCTCCATTCCCTAGGGAGCATTCCTTCCAAGCGACTCATGGGCATCGAGAAGCTCCTTCACATTAGGGCTTTTATCTCCTACCGTGTCCCCATTTATAAACCTGGGTAGAAAGCAGCCATTGTGGATAAATTGTCTTGCTGAAGGACAAACGTGGTGGGCAGGCGGTGAAGCTCGTTTTGAGATGATGTTCTAAGAGGCATAACTCTTGTGTTGCTTGTCCGATTTGGATAAATTTTTCACCAATTATTCCTCTCATTCTCTTTGTTCTGTTAGACAATAACTGAATCTGGCCTGGAATTCCCCTTTATAGCCCGGTCACATATCAACGGATTGCGCAAACGGATGTCAAACGGAGAGCTAAATTTTCCATCCGTTCTATACGTTTCTTGTCCGGTGATGTACGTTGTTCTATGTTTTGTACATGAAGCAATGGAGACGACTTTCATCACCGGATAATTTAATTTCGCAAATTGTCTATTCGTTGGGCATTCGTTTCCGCTATCCGTTGATATCTGACAGGGCCATTAAGTTACTAGACCCCTTTAGAAATGATCAGGCCCCATATTCATAAAACCCTGCTAGCTTAGTTTTTGGCTAAGTGTACTTTAAATTCGCAGTTTATTGAGCAACAAACAGTTTTCCTAGTCCCCAACTTGGGTTAGCTGGGTAAGCATTAGGTACCCACAAAGTTAACTCTAGTTAGCAATTAATTGTATTTAATTCTTAGCCGAAAACGTCATCCAAAATAGACTTAGCAAAGGAACTATCAAGCTAGCTGGCTTTTAGGAATATGGGGCCAGGTCATCACATAACAAGACAGATGTGAAGATTTAGAAGGGATACATTTTAATGAGAGCTGACACAACACATTACTTTAGAGAATTATTTTGTTGACGTACCCTCCATTCTTTGAAACAACTTCCAAAGCCTTAAAAGGGATATAAGAGCTATTCAAATAAAATATTACAAAACATGTAAACATTTAGCATACAGAAAACTTTTAAACAACAAGAAATCATGTTTTTTTATGTTTAAACATTTTCAAACAATTTAAAAGTTTAGTGAAATAAAGAGAATAACTCAGAACTACTTAAAACCTTTAAAACCCTTTTTGTATTAATTACCCCCCTCTAATAAACCCGTTCAGGAAGGACTGATTTTGCTACAACATGTATTCTCCATTGACCAAAGCCCAAATATTTTCGGGGCCAGTCCTGAACGGGTCAAGACTTGAGCTGTGGTCTAGGAGAATGCATGTTACAACAAAATTAACTCCTTTTCAATGGGTCAAATCATCATTGATGTTCTTGCGAGTAGAGCTCTCAGGAAATGATTGAATGATGTTAATGTAAATGGTTAACAAGAAAACAAATAAGAATAAAGGCATTAGAGGAGAGAAACGAGACAGACAATACACAAGTTAATAGAGATTAAATCCCCATCTACAGACAGTGTGGAGGTTTTATTTCCTGATGAAATGGGCCTGAAGTCGTAAAATGGATATTGAGGATTTGGTATAAACTAGTTTTAAGCTTTTAAAGAAATCAGGAAGGCACGCCACTTTCATCCACGGCTAAATATTACCTGAGTTTCTATCCCTACACTTTTTGGTCGTTTTTTATTCCCTTTTTTAACAGCAAAAAGTAGGTCTATTCCTGAAGTCTGTTAAATGGATTTGACCCCAGCCCATAAAATTGCAAACAATTGGTATTAAATATTTAAAAGGACATACCAATGTTAAACATTTCATAAATTTATCAAATAAATGTTCAAATAAGCACAGTAATCATGGGTCCTAATTAACAATGCCCAGTCCAACACAGTTATAGAGTGGTGAAGTGTGATGTCATGAATGATGTCATAAATATTCTTTTAAGAATTTTCAAATTTGGACTTCATTTTCAGAAAGAGCATAACAAATAATGTCCAAATACCAAAAATCAAAGGAATAGGTTACATATTGGCTTAGATATGCCCATCCGAATGACTTTTTTGTCAATGGGCAATCAGTGTTATAGTGTACTGGTTCCTAAATTTAGGAACCAGTGCACTACAACACTGATTGCTCATTGAAGTAAAATTCATTCGGATGGGCATATCTCAGCCAATACGTAACCTATTCCTTTGATTTTCGGTATTTGGAAATTATTTGTTATGCTCTTTCTGAAAATGAAGTCCAAATTTGAAAATTCTAAAAAAGTGTTTTTTATGACGTCACAGCTTCTGTACTCAATATCTCTCTTGGTGATTTGTTTTTGTGCATGGTCATCTGCAAATAGTGCTTAATTTTGAGGAAAAGAATACCGCTCTAGACCACATAGTTAAAGAAAAACTTAATGCTCTTTTTTGTTGGTTTGACTGGAATTGATGAGAGCACAAATCTCGTCACTTCTTGCCATATATTTCCTAGTAATAGAAATCATATTTTGTTTGAGACCACTGTTCTCTGCTTTTACTGCCCACTTGTTTTGGCTGCCATGTTTTCAAATAGTCTGTGCTCAAATGACAGTGCAGCAGACTCAACAATAACAAGTTATGTAAATGTTGTTGTTGCATCTGCTGCTATGTCACCTACTTATTTCCATTATACTGTATTTAATGATAATAGGAACGATCTATAAAGCGCCTAATTTGAAACGATATCTTCTCTAAAATAACCCGTCCCTTCGAGATTCTGAAATCCACATAGACGTTGTACATAACCCCCCCCCCACCCCCCATTCCCGTAAGCAACTGGTTAAAGCGCTTTACACTAATTACTCCAATCATAGGAGATAATGTAAGGCTGCACACACTTTGAGCACTATCTCCACTCCCTGGAGAGCATTCCTTCCAATCGGCTCATGGGCATTGAGAAGATCATTCATATTTAAGGAAGCTCCCCTCCCACCGGGTCCCCATTTATACACCTGGGTAGAGAGCATCTATAGTGGATTAATTGTCTTGCTGAAGGACAAACGCATTCGGTCATACTCTGATTTTGGACTCGGTATCTCACCGATTGGAAAGGCTGCATCCTACCAATTATTAGTGATACCCAAGAAGAAATATACAACTACACTGTAGAAGTGACAGGATTTTAATGCTCTCATTAGTAACACAATTAGCCGAAAGAGCAGCAGTTTAGCTTTACTTTTAACAACCAGAACAATCAGATTTATCTTTTGAAAAAATGTCAAATGATTATAAAGTTTTAATTCACATTGATTTATGTGTGTATCATTTTTGATAGAATTGTGTGCAGGGATATCCATGCATTATTCAAAAGCATGCCAATGCCAGACAATATATAATATAGAGAGATTTGTAGCGCTATCAAGTTTTGGGAAAGCTAACTGAAATATGATTGATGTCTAACCGAATGATTGCCCATTCAAGGTCTTAGTTTATCAGTTGAGAACGAGACTGGTGCGAAATCACTTTTATTACTTCCAAGATAATCATGTTTAAAGCAGGTCTCGACACAAGCAACTCAAAATTTACGTTGGACAATTAAGTAAAATATAAAAAAATGGTCTTGTTGGTTGCCAGATTTGGGTAACCAAGCTATTGTTCAACTACGAGGGAAAATGTTATTCTTTATGTGTAAATCTCATCTAGAAATCAGCGGGCAGGTTCAATTTGGGGCAGGTACAATTTGGGGCAAATGTTTGCTCGGGTCATGTTGTAGGATGTTGCGCATGAAGCCATACAGCCCACAGCACATGCACTCCACTACTAACTGGTCATAAGACTCGGAAAGTAAGCCGAGTCGTACGACCGGTCGCATTTGCCATAGGATTAACACGCATCGCACGAGGCTGTATCAACATACAACCATCGGCGAGATCAGGAGAGATATCAATCCGCAGCAGATAGCTTTATTATTTACCAAATATATCAATTAGTAGGCGGTTTCCAGGCCAAATTTGTATCATCCCGTATTAGTAAAAACATATTCTTTCACATGATTGGTAATAAGAGCGCACATTTCATTTCTTTTATGTGTGGGGCGTTTCCCACTACTGGCATATTTCCCTTTAAGGTTAGGTTTTTCAGGCCATGGGTACAATTATAATAACAATAAATAATGGTGGCTACTTATAGCGCACGTTCCGTCTTTCGACGCTCGCGGCGCATCACTGGCGCCAGTGATTTTACCCTTTTGGTGAAAGTTGTTTTCAAATAGTTCATACATGATATCTGTGTCTTGTTTGGAATGTACAGCAATTCAATTTATAACTAATTTCCCATTCGTTTTGAAGATATTTATGATTGATATTTTCTGATTTTTTTCTGTCTGTCACCTAACTGGAAATTTCTAGCGAATCATATGCGCGCGATCGCGATCGCAATTAATTTCAACTCGAACAGTGAAGACGCAATCAATCTCTATCTAGCTGAAGAATTTCTAGAAAATTGTCACCTACGTAAATTGTGTGCGTCGTCCGTCTGCTTTTTTCTCAGAGATTTTCAATTCACTTTCAAATCTACAACACGCTTCCCTTGATTGATGCACGTCCTTGGATTAACCCAGAAAGCTTTATATCACCCATTTTAGAGCCCTTTCACACACAAGCCAACTCGTGATTGCAATCATGATTGTAATCATGACTACAGTCACGGTGATTCTGTTGCCTTGCTTTCACACGAGGAAAAAGACTTCATGCAGACTGTGATTAACATCGCAATTCTGGAGATGTGTTTCTCTGTACCTGTCAATCAAACAAGGAGAGCACGAGCACTAGTACTACACAGCATGCACTGCACTCGAAGCGAAGAGCGCCCGGTTTATCGGCGGAAGTGCATGTAAGGTCACGTAAGCTCCGCCTCCCAAATTGTGTTTTGTAGATCAAGCCGTTCACACTAGAGATTCGCACTGTGATTTGAGTGAATCATGATTAGAAAACACCTCAGGAACACAATTCGAGTTTCGCGATTTTTGACAAAAAATACTGTGATTGGAGTGAAAAATGATTCCAATCGTGATTGCAATCACGATTTGGCAGACGTGTGAAACCTCTCTTAGTCATTTATAACGACTGTCTCAAATTGCCACAATATTTGTCATTCTTATTTCAAAAGGGGATACAGCCACAATGTGCAAACATTTGTGTCAGTAGTAGTACTAAAAATATATTTTCCATTTTATAATCAAATTGTCAACACATTTGTGACTGGATATTTAGCAAAACCCTGTATGTTTTGGATAAATGGGCATTATATCTATAAGTTCACATAATGTATGTAAAAGACTTATAATGGTAAAATGTAAACAATCATATCTTTGCCAAATATTGTCCAATATTTTAGAACAATGCATCAAAATAAAGCTTGTGACGAGGCCTTTCTAATGGCTTGAACATCTAGATTTAGATTTTTACCAAGTGCAGTGTTTTGCTATATATATATCCAGTCATATTCGTTATGTTATAAGATAGCAATGATATGCTAACAGTTTTCATCGGTCCTGAATGAGTTAACAAAAATGCATCTCAAATTTTCATGGAATCTTCTAGCCGCTTTCGAATCTCCAACACCCTACCTTGCTTATAAATGCTTATTTGTTATCTGTTATAGGTAAATAGCAACGATATGCTAACAGTTTTCATCAGTCCTGAATGAGTTAACAAATACGCATCTCAAATTTTCATGGAATCTTCTAGCCGCTTTCGAATCTCAGACACCCTTTCTTGCTTTATATGTAACCCAGCGGATGTAAACTTCCTCGTTTTTAAAGTGATACCTGTAAAGTGTCAGATATTGCACAAAATGACATTTGAGACTTCAATCCTATATCAATATCATTGTAAAATACAATTGAAAGATTTGTGAAAGTTTGAAAGAAAACGAACACTGTTTACCTAGTGAAAAAAACGAATATTGAGTTCATATTTTATCCCCGAATACTGATGGTCTGCCATACATTTGTCGCAGTAATGAATGATCCGTTTGAGATATTCGCACCAGTGTATGTTTACACACGTAGTACAGAATTCATGGAATTTGCACTCGCTCGGCTCAAAGTTCAATCTCCGGAATGTTCTCACGCACTCATGCGGACGTTCTCAGCTACGACAATTGTACTTTTTATCAAAAGCGTTAATCAACGTGATTGAAATAAAAGATTTAAATGATAATTATCTTCATACTAAAGGGACATTTAAAAAAATCAAACCCTATTTTATTCTTCTTATTTTCGTGGATTTGGACACTTTACAGGTATGACTTTAATCTACATCTTATACTCCCGACGCAAATAATGAAGTTTTTAACCCATTCGTGACTAGTATCAAATACAATAAGCAAGCCTCCACACTAACTTTTTTCCTTACTGGCCCGTTCGGGCAAGTGAAATCATTACTTTTCAAGTTTTACTTGCCCAAACAGAAATTGTACTTGCCCACTAACTTATGAGAATTAAACCAGAAGGAATTACATAATTCTTTCATGGTTGACCAATCATTTAGTTGCCCGATCGGGCACCCAAATTAGGCCATTTATGAAATTTTACTTGCCCCGGGCAATAGGGCAAGTGCTAATGTCAAGCCCTGCAATAAGGTTATTATCTGTGGCGAAGGTATGGTATATAAAACTGCAATATTAGTCTTGAATGTGTTAAAGTATTATCCTATATTTATTATTAGATAATATTTAATTATTGAAACTGAGCAACTGAAAAATGTGGGGGTTTTTACTGGTTAATATTTGATTATTAACCCTAACCAAAGAAAGGTGAGCTTCTCTCATGTTATAAACAACATTCAAGTACAACAGTTTGTGATACAGCCATGTAATATGTTAATGGCTATAGCAAAACCCGGCACTTGTCGGTAAAAAACAAAATGTAGATTTTCACACCATAAGAAAAGGCCTCATCACAAGTTTGTTCTAACTAATTGGTCAATAATTGGCAAAGATATGATTGTTTCAATTTTACAATCATAGGTCTTTTACACACATTGTGTGAACTTAAAATGCCCATTTCTTCAAAACATGAATTACCGACAAGTGCTGGGTTTTGCTATAGCCGGTCACATTTGTTTAACTACTGGAACCTTTATATATGCATGCAAACATTCAAGCAATATCATTAGTGGAACCTACTCTGCTTTAAACATTTCATACAAAGGGATTTTGGTTGTTTTGTAGTTGCTTTTGTATTAGAAAGTTTGTAAAACAGCCATGTATGCTTTTTGGCATGAAACAATACCATGATCTTGATTTTGATTCATTCTGGAAAGAGTTCATAAAAGGACCAAAAAAAACCAACTTAAATCTGTTCCACTGGACTTAATTACTTTAAACAATAGCAGATTACTCGGGTCAAATATTTGCTTCTCTGCTCAACACGGTCTCGATTAAGAAATGCTCTAGACCGATCATGGGATTGGTGTTGTTGTTGTGCTCTGTTATATTAACTATTATCTTTGGATCACCCTAGACTTGTAATATCATCTGAGTATACAATCACTTGGGATATTTGGACTCATTTTATATAATGATTGGAAAACATTTGTCACAAGAACTTAGGGTAATCATTTGGGATGAAATCAAAGATCTTCCCCAATGAAAACACAATGGAATACAAGATTTTTCCTCTTTTCCCTACTTTTTTCCCTCCTACTATCTTGATTGTTAAGAGAGCCCGAGCACTCTAGCCCGCCATATAGCTTTCATCATTAATATTAAGTAGAAACTAAAAAATAGCCTCTTGATTTCAGGCTAACCTGCATTCTTTAATGTGGCAAATTAATAGAAATATCAAAATAATAAAAATAGACATATTGCAGATGTAAAGTAATACAAATACAACCATTTTTAACATATATAATATACCATCTAAAGTGTCAATCTCATGTCTATATTCTTTTTCTCATGTGACATTCAATTTCCCAAAGGCATGAAAACAATACCTTCATCATACCTGTTCTCTTATTTAATTTGTTCTACCACTTAAGGCCTTGAAAGGCAGATCATTATCATTCGCTTAAAGGGGTAGTATAGTTTTAGTAAGGCTGAGCTTTAGTAACTAAAACCTGCACAATAACCATAAAAACTAATAGTTATAACTCCACCATGCTCGAAAGGTATAGAAAATTACAAATGACTAAGTAAAAAGCCTGTTATCATTAAAAAAAGAGCCATTAAAACACAAGATGGCGCTCTCTAAAAAAAGCATTGGTTTCAACCATTTTTCATACAAAATTATGCATGTGATGTTTTGCTGAAATAATGATTAAATAGAGAGATCATCAACAACTATTTAAAAACCTCTTTTTAAACATTTTGGAAAAGTGTAAGCATTTTTTTAATTAAAAAAAAAAAAATCAAATAAATCTGGGCCCCAGATTTATTAACATAAAGATTATTTCGTGCAGCGCCTTCTATACCAAAACTGAACTACCCCTTTAAAGGGATCTAGTAACTTTGTTGACATGTGCAAAAAGTGATGAATGGTTGATGCATTGTATATTGTTGTTATCTCATATGTCCACAGAGTATTGTGTGAAAATTTCAAGTCAAATGGACATTGTATGGCCAAGTAATGAGCGAAAATGCAAAGTGATATTCAGTAACTCACTGCACTCACTTTGTACACAGAAGAAAAACTCGCCCGGAGTTTTTCTTATCTGAATACTTCAATCATACATATCTTTGTAACGAAAGGGAAATTTGAAAAAACGAAACCTGTCCCATGATTTTATTGTTAATACGAATACAACAAGGTATAAGGGAACCGCTAGAATCAAAATTTTATTTTGAGGATTTGGACAATGTTACTAAGTCCCTTTAAAAGAGAAAACTCACATTATATTAAAGCAGCCAGCATTATACTTTTAACCCATTGTATATGGGAACCTGGTGAGCCCTGTACTAACTCTTTGGGATTGTACAATCTAGCAGGGAGCAGTTTAATATTATCAATGATATGTAGAAATCAACCCAGATTTCAACCAATCGTATTGATCGAAGCAAGAACAAAATAGATTAGTTTCCCTCCTAATATGTTTATTTTGTCCGCCACTTATGGCCTCGAGACAAATTGTCTAAAAGAGAAAACCCACATTTTACTTCTGAGTAGCCAGCAGTATTACTATGATTGATGTAGAATTCAATTTGGATTTCAAACACTCTTGAGTGGGGAGAGAATTACAGGGCAAAGAGATTGGCAATTACGTTACATCACAGAAATCAAAAAAATTATAATCCTCCGTTTCTAATGATTAAATGAATCTTAGTGATTTCATTATCCATTAGAGATACTAACCAACCCCCTTCAACATTTGTATATCCATTTGGATGCACAGAAAACAACTCGCTAAAAACCACCCTAAAAAGAAACTGCCTTGGACCGAGACTACACCACCTATATATACCTGGCGCTGGGCCATAATTGTCCTCTTTCAAACGCGCACGACTACCGACGCGGGGAGGACGGGAGGGAATTTATGAAGGGGGTTGGTTAGTATCTCTAATGGATAATGAAATCACTAAGATTCATTTAATCCATATCGAGATCCCTAACCAACCCCCTTCAACATTTGTATAATCCCTGACCCACACAAATAGCATACGGGAAGTATACTTACTGACTGGAGGAGGGGTCGGACAACGCAGACTACATCTACATAGGGCCAGCCGCCAGAACCGCCTCAGCAAGGACCGGGTCTCCGGCCACCACGTCTCGCCGATAACATGAGACGAACGCATTTGGCGACGCCCAGCAAGGAGCCCGTAGAACCTCGCCCAACAGGGGCTCCGTTAACGAGAGCCCACGAGTCGGCCATCGCCCGGAACTCGTGGGCATGGACAAGTGACTAAAAACAAGCGTATCATGTCCTGCTGCGAGAATCGCCAGCACCATTAACGAAGGGGAGCCCAGACGCGGCCATTGCCCGGGTCTTGTGACCCCGGGCCGGCGGCTGGGCAAAAAACTGGGTTCCCAGTAATAAACAGCCCCCTTGGACGGAAGGGCCGACCACCACCCATCTCTTACCAGCCCTGACCTAATGCTAACAAGGTGCGCCAGGTACTCCGCCTCGGGTCAGGGCCAACGCCAGCAGGAAGACCGGCAGGACCGGCTCCAGCCAAGGGAGGCCCTCAACATAGGCTCAACCTGGAGCACGGACCAAGGCCTGAGAACACCGGTCGAGACCCAGGACGGTACCAGAGACCTGGGAGATGGGCGTCGTAAACAAAATGCCTGCATGATTCGGGAACTAGGCTCTCGATGCAGTATAATTCAAATAAAATTATTAAGTTTGCAATTGGCAAGCATTTACCAAATACTTGCATTTCCTTTACCATAGGCAAAACAACAAATGAGCCATGTTCTGGCCCTCAAATTGCAAACTCCACCACTACAATACTAGCCAAATATTGTCACTATAAACCCATTCTCATATAAATAGAGCGCCATGACGAATACCGCAGATACACTGCTAATGTTAGTGCCATCAGTAATAGGCAACCTACATACATATTAGGTCACCTCAATCATGTGTATCACTATTTCATGTGAGCTACCCCACATAAGCCAGATAAATGACTCTCAAGGAATCTATTGTCCATTAAGACTTAATTGCCCCCCCGCAAATCATCCTGAAGACCGTGGGGAGAAGGAGCCATTGAGACGGGAGGAGACGGCCTCGCGTCCCCCCCCACCAGCTTATATCTGCAACAACCATGGGACTGTCGGGAACCTAACCCCGACCGACCGTCCCTGGAGGGGCGGAAGAAAAACCCCCCAAATATCCTGCATCTGGAGCATTTGTAGGGACCGGAAAGAGAAACGACAACCGGCACTAGGACCACCAAGCTGATGAGGAGGCCGGGAACCTGCCAAGACTCCGCCGGAGCCAACAGCCTCATGCGTAGGCGACGGAAGGCATCTGAACCACCCGAAGGAATCACTCGTGACTTCAGCTCGATGATGAGGGACCTAGCGACCTGACCCAACTGAGTATCTCTGCAAGGAGCAGACGAAGTACGACCTCTGAAAAGAGAATATCCGGACTCCTCGAGATCGTGGGAGCCTGGCACCACCGACACCTGCCGAAAGGGGTCCCTGGAGAAGGACTTCAGGCCAAATGAGAAGGCCTCGGCACTGAACTGACCGCAACCCAACCTGGGAACCGAGAGACTGCCAACAGCCTAGGCGAACGGGGGCGTGGGGATGAATGGAAGACTCCATGCTGAAACAAGGGACATCTAGAACGGCAAAAAACCGAGATACAATATCAGCCGGGGAGCCTCGTACGCAAGGGAACCAACGACACCGGATCAGGTTTAGTTACACAGCAACGGGGCTGAGGAAGAAGAAAACCCCGACTGTGTCCACGGAAAATTCAGTCCTCCCCCGGAAAACGAGGTATAGAACGTTGGGATACCAAGTTGGCTAACCACCCTATCAAAGCCAAACTGTCTTAAATGCAATGGCCAGCCCGCCATCCGTGCACACGAGCATTCGACTGAGAAAGGGGAATCGAACTGATGAGTAACCGCCTTAACGAGGCTGACCCTATGATACAACTCCTTGTCCACAACATAAACAACGCCGATCGCGTGGCTTAAAACCAACAATGGCCCACTGGCCATCGCAACGGATCCCGGCGCATAACCCAGACCCACAGGCAACGTTATGCCCTGAGATCGGGCTCAAACCGGGCCGGATCCACACAGGCCTAGGGGAGATAGTAGTAGACAACAAACAAGCCATAAGACAAGAGTCGTGGCGACCCTGCCAGGACGCAACCTAAAGCCCTGGCGATCTCGTCCGAACACGAATCTGGACCCGCCTGGTCCGCAAACAGATGCCTCATCCTGCAGCCTCGCGACCCTCACTCGACGAGGGAAGCGAAACCTCCACAAAAAATATAACTGTCCGGCGCCCCACCTAGACGCCCGAAGGTAAAAACCAAAGGGAAGTCGGTGGGGGGGGGGGGGGCACCGGCTCCCCCCCCCACCCCACGGGACAAGAGCAAGGACAGCGATAAGGGGACCCGCCAGGGGTCGCGCGGGCACCCCGATAGGTCTACCGCGGACAGGGATCCCGGGGGAGCCAAAGGAACCAACGGAACCAAAGGAACCCGCCCCGCGCAGCAAAGGGCAGCGGAAAAAGGGGACCCGCCAGAGGTCGCGCGGGCACCCCGATAGGTCTACCGCGGGCAGAGATCCCGGAGGAACCAAAGGAACCAAGGAACCAAAGGAACCTACCCCGCGCAGGTGACTAAACACCCCGTGGCAAGTGACGCGCATCAACCCGTGCGTCAAGGACATGCGGTCAAGACGACTATATCGAGAGAATTTTAATACAGCTAACAGCATGACCTACGTCTAGACGGGGCTCAAACCATACTCCCGCTCCTCAAGAATCAAATAGCATTCACTGAGAGCGACAGGAACTTATCCATATGCGTAACCAAAATTTAAATACAAGCCATAACATGGCTCCTTTCTTAATTAATTTACCGTGGCAATTATCAAAAATTACGCTAGCGTCTAATAGCCCGGGGCGACACCCTGGCTAGCGCACGGATCGATCCCAACTACCTAAAGTAACGGGATCTCCTGGAAGCCACATCATAAAATCTATTCCCTCATACATTGTCGCACTGTCATGAGCAACGAGTATGGGACAAACTTCAAATTTAACTCTAAATATATACACACCAAAGAACCATATCACATAATGGTGACCCCAACGTGATGCGAACACGCAGTCTTCTGACCTGGAGTCAGAGGCGTTACCGCTGCGCCACGGCACCCCGAAATGTACATCACATCCCCCTGTACCACAGCACCAGGGGGAGCGCCGACAGAACGGACGAAACAGCCGCAAGACTAAGAGTACTTACCCACGGCCTGGTGGGAACTGGCCTACCGAGACCAGGTATCCGGGAATAAGCAGTAGCCCGTCCATCCTGGGTAGATATAACCAGCGTGGTATGGTCGTAAGCTGGACGATGCCCAGTAGGCTCCTGGATGCACTGCTGACCCACGTGCGTCAAAGGCCTCGGTACGAGCTGGCTACTCCTGCTTGTGAGAGGACTTATTGGTAAAGGTAAGAAGTGGCCCGGGAATAACATCTTTTACCGTGGCGAACCCCAGCTAGCTTTAATATAGCTTAATTATCTAAAGCTGGGGTTAGTCGGCCTTACCGTACCGCCTGCGACTTACAACCGGGGATAGCACCTAGGCTGGCGCAACGGTCCCGGGCCCTGCAGTGATAGGGGGACCGTCTTCAGGATCACCCTACAAACCTTAAGCCAAGGGATCACCTGGGTGCCACAACATTGCCTCGCCCAACCGTGAGGCGCGAAAGGCAAAACGGGAGTGAAAATCCATTCCCCCTGGTCCCAACTCAACTCGAACCGGGGGAAGAAACCCGGCCTCAATCGCCCTGACTCGCGATCCTCGCTACCCGAGGCCAACGAGAGGGCAGCACAAGACCTAGCTTAGATACCACACACAACAACCTCACCTGGGTGTTACATACATTGTCTTGCCCACCTGTGTGGCAGAACGGAGTTCAAAAAAAAAACCATACCCCCCCGGTCCCAACACACAGCGAACCGGGGGAAGGGAACCCGGCAACAAATCTCTGAGCCTAGCCCCCCCGCGGGGGCTGCGGCGCGGAACGAGACACCCCCCCATCTCGGGGGGGGGGGCGGAGCGCTGCTGCAAAGGCCCCCTCCGAGGGGGCCGCGCTATAAATAACACGAAAAAACGGCCGAAGCGCTGATTAGATTTCCACCACCGTGGTACTCAACTCAATCACATTCCTATCGGTTTCTAACAATTCTATCAACTACTGACAACAATCCCAATTGTGTTAACTGACCCCGAGGCCCAGTGCTACCACCGAGAGAGGGGCTAGTAATAAGGAAGTGACAACAATAATACAAATCTAGACGATGCAGGTTTGAGACCTGAAATATCATACCGCTTGTCAGCCTGATAAGCGGTTTACTCTAAGCGAAGGAATCACGTCATGGGACTTACCCCTGGTCCAGAGGGGACTGGCCTCCCTCGGTCAGGAATCCCGGGAGAAGAAGTCACTCGTCCATGCTGGGTGCGACGTTTCGAGTGCACCGGGCGCGGTGTCCCGCGCCCGTCAAAAGCTATGGAAAGAGCGGACTTACCCGGCTTGCGAGAGGACTTACGTGTGCGGTGAGAAATGGCCCGAGTCTTGAACTGCTCACCGTGGCCAAAGCCGGACATCATAGGCGAATTACAACCAGGGACAGCACCCCGGCTGACGCCACGATCCCCGGGCCCTACGATGATAGGGGGACCGTCTTCAGGGGACCCTACTAACCTCTAGCCATAGGATACCCCTGGGTGCCACAGCTACTGCTTCGCCCACCCGTGAGGCGCGAATTAGTAGAACGGGATTCTAAATTTGGTTCCCCCGGAACCGACTCATTGAACGACCCGGGGGAAGGGAACCCGGCCTCAAACTCCCCGTCTCGTGGCCCTCGCCGAACGAGACCGACAAGACGTCCTCCCAACCATCATCCGATGTCATACCTAGATG